>CALSBW010001411.1:828454-848186 GCA_943590975.1 Lindbergichthys nudifrons
ATACATTTTAGCCTACATTTATTTACAGGTGTATTTTACATTCCTCACTTTGATTTGTGCATACACAAACATACATACCTTACCAACCGGTTGGAAAAGTATACTGACAATTGTATCAGTCGAAAAATTAGAGCCAATTTTATTTTCTGAATATAGTATTAGCCTTTTATTTTACAAAATACAAAACAATAAATGACATAAATGCCAATACTGTTACAACCCTTCCCACATGCTCCCCACAGTCGATAACATAAGGACTTTGGATGTCTCGAAGGTAAACCCTAAAGCTCAAAACAAAGCACACATTTCCATTGCAGCCTTCTGAGGCATTAAAAGGTTGCCGAGTTTGGGTTTCTACTCACCTGTTTCTTTGATTCTTCAGATTCCTCATCGAAGTTCATTTTGGAAGTTGCTGTATAGTGTTTCTGTCACAAACGAGCTGAGAACCAAAATGCAACACAAGGGAAACCAGGGATAGTCGGTAACCAGCTTTATTAAAGGCAATAGGCTGGTAGGAGACGAAACGGCAGATAGTAGGCAAAGGGCTGGTCAGGGACAGGTGAGGGTTCCAGGAGAAAGCAAGACGGGAGTCGCAGGTACAGACCGGGTCAGGGAGCAGGCGAGGCAGAATAGTCTGGGTACAGGCAGGGTCAGGAAACAGGCGAGGCAGGCTGGTAAGGGACAGGCAGGGTCGAAACCTGGAGAGCAATCTGAAAGGTAATGCGGGAAAGACTGGCATGCTGCAAAGTACGATCTGGCACTGAGGTGAAAGTGAAGTGGCCTATATACTAATGGAGCTGGTGGGTGTAACGTAACAGAGTGAGAGAGAGAGACAGGGTGTGGAATGTTAATGCAGAAAATTATGGAATGCCATTTAAGCCAAAATTAAATAAATAAATAAATACATAAATAATTAAATAAATACATATATATATATATAAATATGCCTATGAAATACATTCTGAAATAAATAAATGAGGCAATAAATATGTATACATGTACATTTAAATACACATTTATTTATTTCATGGGGCTTTTATTTCATAATGACACATTTATTTATTTCAAGAAACTTTTATTTCATAATGACACATTTATTTATTTCAAGAGAAAAAAACACACTTTATAAAGTCAGGCAACACTAACCAGGCTTCGTGTGATTCTGTTTATTTGTATCTTACTTTGACCATCCGTTCGCTGTTATTGACCATTGTGGAGAGCAGGCAGACGGTTTGTTTTGTATTATAGCAGCTATCAGATGGAATCAATACATGGGCTGCACAGGTTGTCATGTCCGACTATCACAAGTAGAATCATAATGAAAAGGTAAAATGTGCCTGTAGAAAACGGCTTATGCCACAATAGGATAGCAACAAGTAGTCAAGATAATCAGTTTAGCTTCGGTTGCTGTTGTTGCATAACTGCGGTCAACTCAGCCGTCTCTCGCGTTCGCTTGGTCAAATCAGCAGCTATTCATTTTTGAGTGCGCAATTAATAGCGCCTTTACGGTAAACTGACACTGTTTGACTCAGTCCTAGTTTGACTGCTACAATAAAATAAAGTAGGCTACTTTTACTGTGTAATACTCTCTCAAAGTCCCCTCCTGAGAACA
Organism: Lindbergichthys nudifrons; assembly: GCA_943590975.1. NCBI lineage: Eukaryota > Metazoa > Chordata > Actinopteri > Perciformes > Nototheniidae > Lindbergichthys > Lindbergichthys nudifrons. The sequence goes on from CALSBW010001411.1 coordinate 830,067, forward strand.
AAATCATGCCACTTCTGCTATATTTGATGAGAGATAAAATAATTTTTAGCCATAAGTTCTTAATAAAATTGGTACTGTTGGACTCAGTACTTGTTAGACTACTATCACAAATACAATGAAGTAGGCCTACTTTTATTGTGTACTTTTTGAGTAATACTCTGTCAAACTCCCTTCCCGAGTACAATAATGCATGTTTTTAGCTATCTTTAATGAGAGATAAAATGATATTTTGCCAAAAGTTCTTAGTTAAATTGATAGCCTACTGTTGAACTCCGTACTACTTGGACTACTACCACAAGTACAATCAAGTACTTTTATTGTGTACTTTTTGAGTAATACTAGGTCAAACTCCTGTCCTGAGTACATTCTTTCATGTATTCTGCTATCTTTGATAAGAGATAATATCTATATTTCAGGTATTTATTTAAATAAGAAGTGACCTTTGAATAAATATTGCAAAACAAAGCCTATATCACCTGCAGTCTTAGCCAGTGTGTATTTCTTCCTGCACTACAAGATTTCGATGTGTACACATCTGGGCCATTTATTATTTAATTTCTCCAAACATATACAAATGCCTGTATTGGAGTCAAAAAGGTGCAGTAGAAGGACTTTAGCAGCATCATAAGAGGCCAACAAGAGTGACAGGGGTGTGTCACTGTGCTGAAGGAAGGTTGTGAACAGCTATCCAGGATAAAGACTCTAAAGACTTTCCAAGGGGTAACAATGCTGCTGCTGGAGTACTGATCTAGTGGATCTAGTGTTGATGTCATCTGTCTACCTTATCCTCTTAAAATACTCTGTCTAACATTATCTGTACATTACATTACATTACATGTAATTTGTTAGACACTTTTATCCAAAGCGACTTACATACATTCAGTACTGTGGACAATTCCCACAGAAGCAATTTGGGGTGAAGTGTCCTCCCCTGATTTGAAGTCCAGCACACTACCCACTAAGCCACAGCCTCCCAGTATTGTGAACGCTTTTAACGCTTATTAAATATAGCAGAAAACATGCATTATTCTACTCAGGAGGGGAGTTTGACAGGGGATCACTCAAACACTTGATTGTACTTGTGGGAGTAGTCCAAGTAGTACTGACTCCAACAGCATCAATTTCATGTAGAACTTGTTGCAAAAAATCATTTTATCCCTCATCAAATATAGCAGAATACATTAATTATTGTACTCAGGAGAGGAGTTTGACAAAGGATTACTCAAGAAGTACACAGTAAAAATACTTTATTGTACTTGTGGGAGTAGTCCAAGTAGTACTGAGTCCAACAGTCCCAATTGTATTAAGAACTTATGGCAAAATATCATTTTATCTCTCATCAAAGATAGCTAAACACATGCATGATTGTACTCTGGAAGGGAGTTTGATAGAGTATTACTCAACAAGTACACAATAAAAGTAGGCTACTTTATTGTATTTGTGGTAGTAGTCTAACAAGTACTGAGTCCAACACTACCAATTTTATTAAGAACTTATGGATACAAATCATTTTATCTCATCAAATATAGCAGAAGTGGCATGAGTTTGTTCTCAGGGACTTTGAGAGAGTATTACCCAAAAAGTACACAGTAAAAGTAGCCTACTTAACTAGTAGCAGTCAAACTAGTGTCAGTTTTATTAAGAACTTATGGTACAAATGACTTGTATTGCAAATAAAGCAGAAAAAAACATGCATTATTTTACTCTTGTACAGCGATTACCGTAAATGCGCTATTAATTGCGCACTCAAAAATGAATAGCTGCTGATTTGACCAAGCGAACGCGAGAGACGGCTGAGTTGACCGCAGTTATGCAACAGCAACCGAAGCTAAACTGACTATCTTGACTACTTGTTGCTATCCTATTGTGGCATACGCCGTTTTCTACAGGCACATTTGACCTTTTCATTATGATTCTATGTGATAGTCGGACTCGGACATGACAACCTGTGCAGCCCATGTATTGATTCCATCTGATAGCTGCTATAATACAAAACAAAACTTCTGCCTGCTCTCCACAATGATCAATGACAGCGAACCGATGGTCAAAGTAAGATACAAATAAACAGAATCACACGAAGCCTGGTTAGTGTTGCCTGACTTTATAAAGTGTGTTTGTTTATAAGTGTGTGGTTGCGTTCTAGTCACTTTGCTCAGCGCTACTGCTTGTTACAACTTCCATTTTCCGTACTCGCCATAAACTGTTATTATGGCTCAGGTTAATCTCGCCCCCTTCCGACGTGAGCGTGGTTCTTGGTTCTTGCCGGGCAGCCAAGTGGGGTCAGCTAAGAACCGGTGTTCGGTGTTTAGAGCTCCGCTGTGGCTGAAACAGCAAGAACCAGAGCTAAATCAGGCTGAGTGTGAAACAAGAGCTATTGAGTCAGTGTTGCGGTGCTGTTGCTTTGGTCTGGATCTGTGAGCTAACCACGCCCCGTTCATTTGCATATAAGAAATGGAAATGTGTCATTATGAAATACAAGTCCCCTGAAATAAATAAATGTGTCATTATGAAATAAAAGTCTCTTGAAATAAATAAATGTGTAATTATGAAATAAAAGTCCCATGAAATAAATAAATGTGTATTTAAATGTACATGTATACATATTTATTGCCTCATTTATTTATTTCAGAATTTATTTCATAGGCATATTTATATATATATGTATTTATTTAATTATTTATGTATTTATTTATTTATTTAATTTTGGCTTAAATGGCATTCCATAGGAAATAGGTGAGTGAGAAAGCAGACTGTGACAGAACCCCCCCCCCCTTAATGGACGGCTCCTGACGTCTAAGACAATTCTACGAGAAAAAAAAAAAATCAACAAAAAACCTACAGACACAGGGTGGAAGGTGGGGGTATTTTTACGACACATTTTTTTTTTCTATGAGGGAGGAGAGTGTAATGCTGCGTTCACACCGGACGCGATGCGAATATTCGCTTCGCTCTAATCGCTCCTATCGCATCGCTCTAAACGCTGGAGTTTCACCGCGGCTGCCAGCTGTGTTTACTCGCATCATTCAAACAAGACGCGCTGGCTCGGGAGCTACAACTACAACAAAATGAACATATTTTACCGTGATTAAATTGTAATACACGTTTCTAAAAGATACCGAAATAACAACATACTGATACCGGTTAGTAAAAACCATGAATTAATGCTTTGACATATGAGGAGCTGTGAGCTCTGTGTGCTAACTGCTAACAGCTAACGGCTGATGTTGTGTGGTTGAACGTCAGTGACGGCGGCTGAGATCCTCACCGCTGATTGGCTTCCGCGAGAACGCGTCACGTGAATTTGACGCTCGAGTTGAAAAAATGGAACTCTCGCGTTCGACGCGGCACCGTTCAATCGCCTTAATCGCGTGATTCGCGCCGCGTCCACCGCTTCATGCTCGCCGTCGGAGCGAATTCGCGTCTGTCCGCGTCTCTGCATTGACTTTACATGTAATCGCGCCGCCCCCAAACATCGCATCGCGTCCGGTGTGAACGCAGCATAATAGAGTGGCGAAGTCCCTCCCCTTCCGGTGGACCTCCATGGGACCTTATTTCGGAAAAATTATGTATTGAAGTCAATGGAGAGAGAAAGATTATCTTTCGATCCCGTTTGAATTGTGCCACGAATTACACATATGATGTTTGTCAATTTAAAAGATAATTTTGCAAGTCAAAAAAAAAAAAAAAGTGTCGTAAAACTGTGAAGTAACACATTTGTTTGTGTGAAACGCTCAATGAACTACATCTATGGTCTCACAGAACAACACACGTCACCAAGATGGCCGTCACTACTGTCTTGTCAACAAAACGATTGACTACCCTCACTATCACCACAATGAAACACGTCCTGAAGAAAGTCATGCAAAGCTGCCTGCCTGCCTTCCTTTGATTCTCTCTGAACTGAATGGTCTTTTTAATGTTTATTGTCAACCATTTGTGCAGATAGCATGAAGTAGAGAAGATCGCTAGCGTTAGCGTTAGCATTTCTCCCCCGGGCTTAAATTGTGTATTATAGAATGATCACACCGGTGTGACAGTACTCTTCAAAGGGTTCACGAAATATGACTACTACTCTTACTGTTTAACATTTTGGGTTACTTAATGTTACTTCATGTTAAGGCTAATACAAATGACAAGGTTGTAATGCTAACTAACGTGCTAGCTACTAGCTAGCTTGATCCAGACACTCCTGGTCCTTTCATCAGACGGGAAGCGAAAGAACGAGCAAGATTGCTGGTATGATAACAACCTGGTACTAAGCACACAGGCATCTTGTTAAAGTTATCTTATCTTAGCCAGCGCCATATAGATAGATTATATCTATATGGCGCTGATCTTAGCTATCTCTTAGTGGAGGAAAACAATTGTGACATCACTTACGCGACTCTGGGATTTGTAGTCTTTCTAGTTGCGTATTTTTCATAGTCTTGTATTTCAACAGTTTTACGACAAACTGTGACTTTTTTGACATGGAAATGATTTTTTAAGATTGACAAACATCATATGTGTAATTCATGGCACAATTCAAACGGGATCGAAAGATACGTTTTCCCTCTCCATTGACTTCAATACATACTTTTTCCGAAATAAGGTCCCATGTATGAAGGTAGATATGGTGCAAAATGCGAGAGCGTGTAAAACCTGATGTGAGTACTTGCAGAAAAAAATCTGAGCTTGTGTGCATACATTTACACTTGTATAAAATATCCACGTATCTGTGAACCAAATTTGAAGTCACAGAATAAAAAAAAAAGTTTTTGTAGCTTGTAGAAAAAAAATGAATTTAGTGATGAAATGTTCACTTGCAGAAAAAAATATATTTTTAAAATATATTTTCCATTACAACTGCAACTTGGTTATTACAACCTCTCAAATCAGTCATTACAACTTCACGAATCTGCTCTGTGGCAGTATAAATCGACAAATCTGCGGCCTTGACTTTTGCTACACTTCTTGCGATGAATGTGTCCTGTAGATGTGGGGGGAGGGAGGGGGGTTGGAGCGAAGGGGCGGAGCTATCACAACGACGACTGTGTGACTGACCAGTGTTGCCAACTTGGCGACTTTCTCGTTAAATTTGGCAGCTTTCCAAACCCTCCGGCTACTTATTTTTGTCAAAAGCGACTAACGACTAATTTAACGACTTGTAATGGTGTTATTAGGGACTTTTCTGGTGTTTGGAGTGAAGTAAACAGATATGGTTCTAAACTGTATTTTAGTGAACATGTATTGTTTGAACTGTTTTAAGTAATCACATATATAGATATTGTGTTCTCACTTGCAACTCACTGACCCAGAGGTCCTGTTACACACACATACACCTCATTCTACTAAGAGCACACACCCATATTCTTTTCAAGGTTCTTTCTGGGCTCATTATATCTGTGCACAAGGTTTAATTGTCTGAGAAGGAATAGTTTATGTGAAAACCTGTTGGGAAAATAAGGGAGTGAATATCAGTGTAGAGATAACGAGTGACTCTGCCCTTGTGAACTTTCAAACCAAAGAAGAAAACATACTTTTTCCCAGAACTCTGATTCGCTGTATTAGATCCGGCCAGAGGTGTTTCCAACCAGTAGAAACACCTGGGGGAGTGAGCAGCTCACACAGCTCCTCCCCACGGACTCTCTGATTCGCTTCGGAGTAAAATGGGAAGGAAGAAGTCGACACATCTCCGCCCCAAAATATGGATATGAATTCTGTTGTTTTTGTATGTAAAATGCTTCTTGTTTGCTGACTGGCTGACCCCGATACCTGTATCGCACAGCAGTAGAAACCTGAAGTCCGGAGTACTCTGTAAAACTTGTATACGTGTTTTGTTTCCTACCAGTAAACTCAGATAATTGTTATAACTTTTGATTCCGGTGTTTTCAATTCCTTTCTTTATTAAATAGAGTCAGCCTCATCTAACGAACGGCGCGTAGCAGAGGGGGGGGGCTTTCAGCCACCACCTAGGTCATGGGTCGGCAACAGGCGGCCCGCGGGCCATTGTTGGCCCGCCAGCAATAATATTTGGCCCGTCATTTTGAGAATAAAAAATAAAAAAATATTTTGAGATTTTTTTTTTTTTTTTTTTTACAACATCGGACCGACAGTCGCACATATAGGCTATAATGTCCGAATAGAGAATATACCTACACCTGAAGAATGCTTATTGTACTTTTATCTATGTTGAGAATGAATGACATACAGCACAGGCACAATCAGGCAGCGGGGTGCACTGACGTCAATTAAAGTACTTATTTAAAGGACACCTATCATGCTATATTTAAATGATATATTGTAGGGCCATACCTATATAAGGTATATTTATATGTTTCTGTTTTCAAAATACCAAACAGATCATGCATTTTAGCCATGGCTCATTTCACTCTATTTGCTGTTCTCCAGCCCTGTTTTTGCAGGGGGCTGATACTGTGAGCTGCAGCTGACCACGCCCCCCTGCAGGAGAGGGGAGCGTGCTCTGATCAAGTCAGAAGAGGGGGAGAAAAAGAGATCTCCGTCCTCCGTGTTTTATTATTATATTATTATATAGAGTCGTTATTCATTTGTTTTAAAGCTCAATAAATAACAAAGAAGACCTTTGACCGGCACTTTTCTAATTTTGTCCGGAAGATTTAAACTTTAACGGACATCTTGACCGGCGAAAGAAAACCTAACTGAAATTCTGCTTCACGGTCCCCTCGTTCCTTGGAAGTGGCGGAGACGTGGGTGTTTGTCATCTGCTGGTGGCCCAACCCCACATTCCCCTGATAGGTGGAGAGTTGGCCCAATAGCCGTAGCGCCACCGTCCTGACGTCAGGACAGTGTTCAAATCTGGATCAGTTTTTATCAGATCCGTTGCAGCCCCTTTTTTAGAGATTTGGGTATGGAGGAAAATAGAGAGGACCATCCTCCCTAAAATTTCAGAAAAAAATTAACTTTGAAGAGAACAATAAATACTCCTCAATTTAAAAGATAAGTCTGTTAAAATACAGATAATAGCCCTGACTTTTAACATGGGACTGAAATGGGGCTAGAGACGACGAGCCTCCCTTTGGGCGGGTCTATCCAGAGGCTCTGGATTGGGCGCCTATATCATCAGTGAACCAATCAGCGGATCTGACTGCGCATCAGAGTGTTGATGGGGAGGGTTATCAGCGATATCAGAGTTTTTTCTGAACCGGGGAACAGGGGCGCTGCGCCCTCTTACCAAAATCAATTCCTTGAATTAGGCTTTGATTATGTTCTGGCCCGCCATCTTGTGGCTCAGCAAAAAATTGGCCCACAGCCAAACTTACTTGCCTACCCCTGACCTAGGTGTTCTGCTCCAACAGGAGACTCACAGTTCAGCAGTTAACGAGCCGCGGGTGCTGCCGTGAGCCCCTCTGCCCTCCCATAGTACTCACAGGCGCTCAGACTCACAGTTGCCTCCCGCAGCAGCTCAGCTGCAGTCAGAGCAGAGAGGAGACAGCCACACTCTCCCGTGTCGAGACGGCAAATGAATTCCTCATGAGCGGGATTTAAATGTAAAATGTAAATGTTTCTTCACTGTCACGGTCACACTATAATAAATAACTGCCTTTGCTTTGCTTTGACTCACACATCCTCAGTCACTTAATCACCTCGTCCAATGTGTGTGTGCCTCTGTGACAAGCTAAACATCCACGTAGGTCATCATGTCACAGTCTAAACTGTAGCCTATTCACAAAAGTACAGAAAGGACTGGGAATCAAACCCTGAGTTTAAAGGATGGTTGAAGCCATTTATTGGAGATGACACACACGGGCATACTATACTGCCTTTATTGTAAGGGAGATTTCTACTAAAAACTACTAAAACTACTTTCTACTTTTTCTAATAGAGACATTTCTGATCTACTGTTGTCTGGATTTACTCTGGTGGTTTCCAGTTTTGATCCTTGAAGAGGGTGGAACGTTTTTTTACCGCAACATGATATGCAAATTAGGCGATGACGTCATTTAGGGATTTATGGCGACTTTTCGGACAGCCAATAGCTACTTTCCTTACTATGGAGTTGGCAACACTGTGACTGACCCGAGCTGAGTCAGTCAGGTCGAACCAGATGACTAACGCTAACGCTCCGTGTCGCTACCAGTCCGCTGACATGGCACGTCAATCAAGGGTACATTTTGCCCATTACTTCCCCAGTATTACTTTGAATATTATTATTGTGATTGAGGATTAAATCCGCTATGAAGACCACCGTTTTATATCGTGCAGTTTAGCGGCAAAATAACGTCAGTTAGCCAGCTAATGCTAGCTTTGTTGAATTTATGCTAGCTAAACAAGTAGTGGTTGTACTGTAGTCTATACAGCAGTAATTAATATATTATAGCCTACTGCTTTGGCACTAACGGTTGATAACCGTTTATGAAAATAAAACCAATTGAACTGTACTGAAATAATGACAAGTTTTATAATTGTCTTGGGCTCCTGATGTGTTTTTAAAGCCTTTGTAAATTATCCATGCTATTTTCTATTTAGAACGAAGACTTCAGAATCTTAAAATCCCTTGACGTTTGTATGCAATTGTGCTAAATTCAACACTGGAATCAAGCAAATATGAATATGTTTGCATGACATTAGTTATTTATATTTTGCCATCACTTAATTATACGTTTAATACATTTAAGTCAAGCTAAGGTGCATGTGATGGTAGCTAGTTAGTGCTCTTACCTGTGATGCCTCCTCCAAACAGCATAATAACCAGACTGTACCATTAAAACTAGAAGTACCAGTTCTAGATCCTTGACTTTAGACAAACAATTCAAAAGACAAAATGTATTTAAAGACCAATCTTTATTTGAAGGTGCCTCTTAACCTGGGATATTAGTTATACAGTAATAGTATTGACAATCTAAAAAAAAAACTGAGCAACTCAACGGTTCACTTTTATATTTCTTGTTGTCTAAAGCATTTATTATTTTCATTTTCCCCCTCTCATATTCAGTGTGGAGTGTGGACGGATTGAGACAGCGTGATGTCCAGAGAGCTGCAGAGACTTCAGGGAGAAACCTCCGTGTGATGGACATCCTGTTGCTGGTTTGGAGAGGACTGAGGGTCTTTCCTCTGCGAGGAGGACCAGGCCTGATGGAGGAGCCCATGCTGGGCATAGCTGATACCACTTGCACAGGCCTAGTCTGTCACTTTATTTGACTAAATGTGTTTACTTATACATTTAATAGGTTTACACCTTCTGTCCATATGTGCTTTTTATTTAAAACATTTTTGATTAACTTTTGGTTCACATTTCAATAAATTGTATTTGTATTTGCACTCCTTTTGTCCATTATTCTTACTGAAAATGTTAGATTACACATTCACATCTGACTGGAGATTGGCACCATTTATTTGTGACGTTGCAAACTCTGCGGTACAAGGCACAAGTGTTGTGAAGCTCATAAAGTGAGGCAAATAGAAATAATCAGCTGATGGAGTGTAGATGTGGAAATAGGTGCATTCGATCAGCTGACTTTGTTTTCACAATAAAAGTAGTTTCTTAGTGAATGTCCTGTACTGCTCTTAACATCTCATAACATCAGCTTTTAATTTTCCTCTTGGATGTTCTTCTTGACCCTCAGAGAAGGAGAAAATGTTGAATCGTGTCTTTCAGGCATGTCCTTTCCTAACAAAAATTACAGGAAACATAAAACATATTATTGCAGAACAAGTGTGTTATTTATGAAAGAGGTGTGTTTGTGTTTTTAGGGGCTGTAGATATAATTATTTTGTAATTGTAATGTTTTATTTTATTTCAACAGTGAGCTACAAAGACAATCAGATTATGAATGAACAGTATGACATTCATCAACATTGAAATATATTTTATTATCAAAATAATATTTAACTGTTATCAAAACTTAGTGCAACTGTCGAAGCTTGCTCTGTTGTCGCACTGAAAGTTTTTACAGACAATATTGAGAGATAAATAGTAGCAGTTCTCACTAATAGCTTTGCCTTCAATACCTTAAATTAGAAAGCTGACAAAGTAATATTGCTTGTTAACATGTAACCCTTTGCATGGAAAAACCCCTCAACTCCACTGATGTGTAGGTGATCTAGTATTTAGTATTGTTTAATGGAATGTATATCAGTGTATTAAAGTCAATACTTCATTTATTTAAACCAATATCTTTCTTGATTCTTTGTACAGTATGAAAAAAGAGTATTTGTACCTGTGCTGAAGTTCACTGCTGTGAGGAGTCCAGTTCTGTCTCTCACTCTCTGGTCCAGCCTGTCTGCATCACCCGGACACTTTAAACAAACAGATATATATGTAAAGTACCATGTGTACAAACAATATAACTTATTATCTTCTGTTGAACATGTTGGATTGTGTATTGTCCGAGTCAGGGTCCTTTTTATTTTACTGTAACTTTGGAAGTTGTGTTACCAATACTTACTGTTCATTTGATACCAATTTGGTAATGCAATTAATAAAAACAACAAGGTTTGGGTTCGTTCTTCAGATGACTGTGATGTTAACGTGTAAGCTCAATAATGAACTCCAGCTCAACCAACCATATTGTAATATCCAAGTAATCATCTTGAAATATGACATTAATAATTGTAATATACACACATCTTATTGTGAGGTTGATTTCACATACATTACTTCGACGTTAGCTTGTCTACATACTTGAGCATAGCGGATTTAAATTAACCTTAGCGATGCATACGACGCTGAAGTTGGCTTCCGATTCAGAGCTTCCGATTCGGCAGTTAAGGGGAAAGTTAAGGGACATTTAATTTACAGCGCTGAGCGAACAATCCTCCGTGTTTGAACCTCTTAAATAGCTGCATAGCCGATTTATTTGGACTAGATTATCCCAGAGTCTAAACATTCTTTATAACACAGTTTCAGATTTGTGAAACCTTAATTCTATTTGTGAAAATACAAAAAAGAGAGATTTCAGTGCTTTTTCGCATCTAGACCACATTAGACCAGGTCCTGATCTAAAACCACTATACATAGACTCATCAAATCTGGACTGGATTATCCCAGAGAGTAAAAAGATTCTTTCTAACACAGTTTTAGATGTGTGAAACCTCAAAAGTAATTTTCACCTGTAGGTCATTTCAAAATATATATTTTTTAAATATATTTTCCATTACAACTGCAACTTGGTTATTACAACCTCTCAAATCAGTCATTACTACCACAGAGCAAATTCGTGAAGTTGTAATGACTGATTTGAGAGGTTGTAATAACCAAGTTGCAGTTGTAATGGAAAATATATTTAAAAAATATATTTTTTTCTGCAAGTGAACATTTCATCACTAAGTTCATTTTTTTCCTACAAGCTACAAAACTTTTTTTTTTATTCTGTGACTTCAAATTTGGTTCACAGATACGTGGATATTTTATACAAGTGTAAATGTATGCACACAAGCTCAGATTTTTTTCTGCAAGTACTCACATCAGGTTTTACCATGGGGGTTTTACACGCTCTCGCATTTTGCACCATATGGGGGTTGCGGTCGAATAGTCCAAAAATCAGCTCCTAAGTTCTAACCCTATCGTCTATTCCTTGACCTCTGAGTGAAACGTCACGGGTGAAGGGATAGTAGATAGGAGAATTCAAAAGGATTTAGGAGAAGAGACTGCTGTACTTTAGAGAATCCGACTGCACTTTCACTATCCGACGTGTTTATGATGAGCCAGCTGAGGTCATAAATGTGCGTCTGCTGCTGTGGGGAAACTATGGAAACTACAGTTTTCTATACAGCGGACTACAACATGGATGTTTAATAAGAACGAGGGACTACTGTAAACTCATCTAGAGACTCTGCACCGTGCTCTGATGCTGTTGTTTTATGCTTTATGAACGGGGACAACAGAGAAACATATTCTTCATGACCAAAGTTAGAATTGAAATAAAAAAGGAAAGTGAAACTTATGCTCGTCACCCTCTCCCTCCGGTCCACATTAATACAAATGATCCCAATACCTATGATTGTATGAAAAGATCTTAAAATCAATACAAATGTATTTATTATAAACGTTAGTCCTTAACATCTATCACTGTGTATATCACCATTCAAACATATTTTAAAAGTTGAACAAACCCCACACAGCTCAGTAAAGACTGTGAAATGTTGACTTTATTTGATCATTTCAGTAAAAACTAACGTTCATATTTCTCCTTATGATTATAATACTGATGAACGTTCAAAACAAAGCACTTTGGCAACTTACCACATACGTTTTAAAATGCTTAATAAGCACCGTAACTTTCATGATATCATTTATCGGTCATAATCGGTTGTTTCCGTGAACGGCCGACTGTTGTGTGATGGCAAGGCAAATGCCGCGGCCGCAAGGCATTGTGGGGCAGCATTTTCTCCTCTCCTTTAGGTTACGGACCGTCTACACAACAGCGTTAAAAAATCTTGAAACGCTTCTGCCCATTCACTTTGAATGGGGTGACGTCACTTGCCTCACTTTTCGCCGAACTGCATTGTGGGCAGGCGAGCGGAGATTTTCAGGATTTTCAGGATTCAAAGTTGAGCAATGTTCAACTTTTGAGGCTGAGGTGGAAGCGTCAGCCAATCAAATCCCGTGTATGCAAATCTGACAGTTCAAGCGCTAGCCAATCAAACCGCGTGTATGCTGGGAGAGACATAACAGGTCATTTCCTCATATTCCAAAAAATGGAGGAGAAATTAGCGGGAGGGAATCACCCGGTGCTTTATGACCAGTCCCTATTTACCTACCGGGATATAAACCGGAGGAGCCAGGCATGGAGGGAGGTGGCAGAGACAGTGGTAGGTTTTCGCCTGTTTGGGGAGTTTATATCCAGTTTACTTCGGGCTTTTTTTGCTTCGTATGTCGGGGGCGGGAGATTCATGTGATTGGTTGTTGGTGCCTTGCTCGCAAAAAATCCCCAAGATTTTTTTAACGCTGCTGTGTGGACGGTCCGTTAGGGAGGTCCAGTGGTTCCTAAGCTAAAGGAGGTTATAAAGGAAGTTTGAAACCTCCTTTCCTTTCATTTAGAGAATTCGAACGGCACTTATCATGGCTGCCACTGAGGGACTTCCGGGTCATTTCACTCCGTCAGGAAGGTTCCTAAGCTAAATGGACTATTCGACCGCAACCGGCGGCTGCGTTTCACTTCGATTAAATGGATTCCTTGCGTCCCTCACTTGCGTAGTTTCCCTGCGACTAGTCCCTCCCACCAGGGAAGCATGGAGAGACGCAAGGAAACCACGAGAAGCAGGGAAATGAGTTTTAAGAGCAATGGGACGTCCTTTCCTCCAGAGCGCCACGTGAAGCGACGTCCGTTTGTGATGACGCTGCACAGCTGTTCGTCTGACAGCAGCTCTGTCCCCGTTATTTTCACAAACACCCCCGCCTCTGTTAGTAAACATTTACTGACACAAACATTTGTATCATCTGTTGTAGACCCAAATACATTAAATAAAATAAGAACTCATTCTTAAAAAAGATAAACGCCATTCTTAAAATGTATAAACGAACAATAGTTTGATTGATATTGATTAGAGTGCACAATAGAAATAAAATAATTGAGAGAAGAAAAAGAGATATGTTATCTATCAAAACCCAGTTACATTAACATTCATTGGATTGCACACTTTGTTTGTTTGTGTGGATATGTAGCAAATCAACATTTTAAATAGCACTTAATGACTGACTGAATGGAAATGACAATAAATGAAAATGTAAAACGAAAAAAGCGATGATGAAAATGTTTCCAATAAATGAATAAAATGATTTTTGACCACTTTGTTGTTCAGATATATCACATATTTGTAACTGAATTATGCATTAATTGAAACAAAACACAGTATAAACTGAGGAGTGAGTCCCGTAGTTTCATGTGTTTTCTTCACTCCGCTGGGAAACTCTGCTCTCATGTCAAGAAGCATCAGATCAGTGCATGCACTGCATCGTCCAATCAGTGAGCGATACACAGTAAGGGGGCGGGGCGAGTGTCTGAGGATTTCATTGAAGGATGGTCTGGTGGTTCCTCGATTATAGCTCCTCCATTATCGCTCCTCGCTCCTCGCTCCTCGGTCCTCCGGCAAAAAAGAAGGCCATTGGGACGCTACTCAAGATGGCGCAGACAAATCAACTTCCGGTGAGACCGAGACCGAGGGTGTTTCTCAATCGCGAGTACGCTTGCTTGGTAGCACATGTCTGACGAGCATCTTGCTTCAGAAGCGAGTCAAGAATACTTCCTGGCATTCGGAAAACGAAGTGTGGAACACGCTAGCAAGTGTGCAGGTGTGCGTCATATGAGAGGCCCCGCCTTACATCTTCCGCCACAGATTTGGGGAAATTGGTCCGTGCGCAAAGCATTGTGGGGATTTTAAGACCGCGAAGTCTACTCATGTGCAGCCTCGATATTTCTCCAAACGGAGTACGCCGGGCTCGGTAGATTTCCAAGTATGCTGGAGATTGGAACAGTACTTCGGCGGCACTCGATGACGTAGTATGCTTGAAATAGTGGCTCTGAAGCAGCTTTACTCGCGATTGAGAAACACCCCGAGACCGAGGAAATGAAAAATAAGAGAAGTGAAACGCAGCCTGAGTTCATAATGTCGGGCAGAAAGCCCCGGTCTGTTGCAAACCCTCTGGAGACTGCGATCACCACGCCGAGTGAGAAGATACTGAAAGAATGCCACACTTTATATGTCGATAACGAAAACGGTAAATACTCAATAACGGGGAATAATGCGTCAACGTTAAAGCGAAGTTAAGACCGTGAAGCAGGTCCAAGCACGCATAGTTTAAAGGTTATGTAACTTAGTGCAAGGTGGGTCTTAAGTTTGTATTGAATGTAAAACGTAAACGCTGCTGGGTGAATACAAAGGAACTTGTGTGTCAAACACATGACATTGAACACCAGTAGCGTGGCGTGGGGAAAAATGTAGGGGAAGCCCTTTTTTTTGGGTTGGGGGGGGGTGGTCAATAACATAACCAGATGAGTGATTACAGCGCCCGGTATCATTTTACACACATTTGTATCACACAGATGCAGGACTTGCACACGCCTGTTATCTAACCGACAGGTCCGCACGCACTCTCCAGCCGAAACTCTCTCGTCTTATTAATTTAAGCATTTTCTTATTAATTTATGCAGCGTAGGTATGCCATAGAGAGAAAGGGGTGTGCATTTCACTCACTCTATTTGAAGAGGAAGGCCATTCTCCTGTCTTTCATGGTGGCAAAGTGGTCAATAACAATGTCATAGAACTTCCCAGTGGCCTTTAGGTCCTCCACAACAACAGAGTCAATGGATATTGTGGCTAGGTTGACAAGTCTGTCCTGTCCACACGTGTTCCTCAGATACGTTTTTATCCTTTTTAGAGAGGAAAAGGAGCGCTCTGCTGATGTGCTGGTGGCTGGTATCGTGAGCATGAGCTGGAGCAGCTTGTAGACCTCGGAGAGTGTGCCCCCGGTCATCCTCAATAAGAAGCTCTATCAGCTCTCCTGGTGGCTTGTGAAACAACCTGTTGTTGTACAGCGTGTGCAGCTCATTCCTTAACTTCTGCTCATCAAAGAATGGATACGTGTTTATCAGCTGAGCCAGCTCACTGCTGGGAAATGCAGCAGGCTTGCAGAAAGATGTGAATGATGTGTGTTCCAGTATCCGAGAAAAGTTCAGGTGCTCCATATCTGCAAATCTTTGGGTCATGTGCAACACTATGTCGTCAACAATCTGGAAGTAAAGATGCTGGAAAGACACAACCGTTTCCTCGTCTCCTTCTTGGTGCTGGTTAAACCCCTGCTCCAGGTCGTCCCAGCCGTGGCGACGTCGTTTACGTCGGGGCACAGGATCTCCGACTGCCTTGACTGCTTCATCGTAAATGCGACTGAATGTCTCATCTGTCCTTGTGGCTTTGAGAGCGCTAGAGCGCAACCCCCCTGATCCGAAGATCAACGCACGATCAGCCACAGCCTTCCTAGCCATATTATGTCTGTCATTAATAACCCCTTATAACAATTTTCTTTCCTTTCTTCTCTTTTCTCTTCTCTTGACTGAATTAAAAAGTAATATTTCAAGTCCTTTTCCTGCACCTTTTTAAGGCTATGTTTGCAATATGTATTCAAAGGTCACTTATTTAAATAAATCAATATCTGAGGTTAGCAAACAGATACTGCCTTTATCTAGAGAGCCAATGACACCCATGAAGAATTGCAAATCTTTTCATCTGCTGTATTAATAAAATTGCCATGTGTTTTCAAATTGAAAATAAGGCACTGTCAGCCCAGAACATTATACAAAATATATATATATATTAAAAGGGACCCGTAAGGCTTAATCAATCTTATATATATAGATCTTTATATAATATCAATATTATAATAAACTTCAACCAAAGTCAATTTCAGGAGTGGTGTTTGACACAGTTTACGTTCAATTTCAACTATTCAACCTTTTTAAATAATTTACTTTAATTTAGAAAAGGTTTTTCTGAGAAAAATGTACTAACAAATTGAAAAATACAAGTTTAATAGGACAATGTGGATTTATTTTCTCTCATCTTGTAATTACACAATCAAATAATCTATAATACGGCTTTGGACTTCACTCACCAAACATTTTTTTTTTTTATGTTTTGCATTTGTACTATTTTGTAGTCAATTTGGACAAATATCTTTCGAACTAAAAATATCCTATGATTGCATATGGTGTGAATATGTATACCCTGCTCACTCCGTATTATTTTAGGTACAATTTATATTTTAAATGTAATGAAAAAGCCAACTCAATAGTGTGTTAAAAATAGACTTTAGGATATTGTAAAACAAAAAACTGCTATATAATGTTTTCTTAACCCTCCTTTATCTTCACATTTACTTTACACCCTCTATCCTTGGTGGTCATTTTGACCCCAGGAGTTTAAAGCTCAAGAAAATGATCATATTCAAAATTGTTACCAAAATGTACGTTTCAAGTACTTTATGTTTCTTAGTTGACTATCTAAATATCCATTTAAATAAAACACTACTAGCCATTTTCATTACATTAGCAGCACTAAACTTACCCTGTTTTTCACGTGGGGAGCGGGACCAAGATAACTTTCCATTTTTGGAAAGTAATGTTTCTGCTTGTGTTTGACAGAAAACAGGAGCATCTGCATGGGGTATTCAGGGTGGACAATTTGACAGAGGATTTCTCTGAAAGTACAAAATAAAAGTATTTTATAGTCTTTGCGCTAGTAGTCTAACTACTGAGTCCAAAATGATCAGTCTTCGAACTTAAAAGTATTTGTATTGCTCGTCACATATAGCAGCACGACAGGCATTGTTGTACCATGGAGGGGACTTTGACAGGAGAGTATCAAGAACTACACAGTAAAAGTATTTCATAGTATTTGGGATAGTTGTAACTACAACTGATTCCAACTTCATCAGTCTTATGAAAAATGTATGGCCAAAAATAATGTTATCGCTCATCAAAGATAGCAGAAGCTTGTCATTTTTGCACTGTGTAAAGGCAAAGAGTTAGAACCTTTATTTTTGAAGAGTACAGCGCAAGCATAGGGCAAACTAGCCAATCAGAAGCAAGGAGGCACTGGAGACCCACCCACCTATGGAAACGAAACATTGAGTTGTATACTTGTTTTAACAGTAAGAACAGAAAAACGAAAAAACGAGCTGAATTTCCGTTTTTTGGTTTTGGGGCAAAATTGAAAAACAATAAAACAAACCGTTTCAGTTTTTTGTTGTTGTTTCAATTAGAACTAAAAAACAAACGGTTAAAACGTACCTTCGTCCATGTTGAATGAGAGGTGCTTCTCTTTCTTCTTCTCTGCTTTCCAACTATCGTAAATTAAGCCTTGCTGCCCCCTGCTGGAGAGTACACTGAGCGGCAGGATAGGCATTGTGGGTGTTTCTCAATCGCCCCATTTCACTATACAGTACTTGAGTAAATGCAATTTGTTACAGTCTGTTTTACCAAACTTAATGCAGACTGCCATCTACTGTAGATAACACTGTGACTAAGTACGCAACTTTCAACAACATAAATTCAAAAAATATGAATGATCACTTTAAGTTATTTTACTTTAACATTTATCATAGTACTGTATATGCTGGTAAAGTAATATAAAGCACTCCTGTGACCCCAGTAGAATGAAAACAGA
>CALSBW010001446.1:0-16047 GCA_943590975.1 Lindbergichthys nudifrons
AGAGGAGGGTGAAAAAAAGTTAAAGTGTTTGAACCTCCAGCCCAGAAGGGGGGTGGTGGTGGCAATAAGAAGGCCGAATTTGGATGCTGAGGGGCGGGCAGCATTAAGATTACCAGGGGCATGACAACATCCTCCACATAAGGGGTGGTGGTGCCGTGAAGAAGGACGAATATGGATGCTGATGGGCGGACAGAAAAGCACCACAATATCCACCCCCCTTTTAGGGTTACCAGGGGCACGAGGTTCTGGCGGGTGTGAATATCTGGGTTTAGTCCGTGGGGGAGTGCTTAAGTTCGGGTACCCGGACACTCACGGTGTGCAAGGTTATGGAAGTGCCCATAGTAGGGACATATGCTGGAGGTGTTTAGTCTGTCTTTTAGGGCTCTTGGAGCCGCCAAAGAGAGGTGCTTTTCCCGGTCTCTTTCGTGAACATGTTAGGGAGATATGCTGGAGGTCTTAAGTCCGTCCTTTTGTGGTCTGTGAGCGGCCAAAGAGAGGTGCAATTACTGGTCTCTGTCCTGGAGGTATTAAATAAGTGAACACCTGCTCTATGGGTACACTCTGCCTCTATTTACACCACTTTCCCCCGCCTTTCAAACACTTATTCCTGCCTTAAAAAGTCAGGTGTTTGAAGACAACAAAAAAAGTGAAATGTCGCACTTTCACACACATGTGTGTCACTTCGGCACACATGTGTCTTCGCGTCAAGCTCAACAGATTCCCTCTGGGTTCACTCTATTTACACCACTTTTGCAGACGTTTCAAACACTTATTCCTGGGTTGAAAAGCCAGGTGCTGTAGCCTGGTTCTCTCCCAGTACTGGGTACTAGTTAATGCCACTATCCCCACCATATTTAAACCAGATGAACTGGTAGTTCTCCGGGGTGCTGGAGAGTCATTTTCAGACGTATTCCTGGGTTGAAAAGCCAGGTGCTGCATGCTGCTCTCTGGGTACACTCTGTCTCTATTTACACCACTTTTCCCGACGTTTCAAACACTTATTCCTGAGTTGAAAAGCCAGGTTCTGCCTCCTCCTCTCTGGGTACACTCTGCCTCTATTTACACCACTTTCCCCCGCCTTTCAAACCCTTTTCCTGGGTTGAAAAGTGCTGTGATGCCAGCTTATTTTAGGTGCACTCTGGCCAGAGATAAGGGTAAAATTAGGTCTGTCCCTTTGGGTAACCGCACCACCAATGTACATCTCCCGAGAGTGGACGTCCATTATTCGTAAGGCCTCTAATACAAGTAAGAACCCTGTGAAGCGTCTGCAATATCAGTGGCAGTGGCGGGACGGCAAACAGGAGTCTGTCTGGCCAGTCGTGCGCCAGAGCGTCCTGCCCCATTGAGCTGGTCACCTCCGTCCGGGAAAACCAGAGGGAGCAGTGCCTCGATTCTTCCGATGCGAAGAGGTCCACCTCGGCCCCCGGTGGAGGTTTGTGCAGACCAGCCAGTCGTCTAGATACGGCAGGACCTTCATGCCCTGCGCCTGCAGGGGTGCGAGAGATGCCGCCACGACCCTGGTGAACACCCTTGGAGAGAGGGAGAGACCAAAGGGAAGCACCTGGAACTGGTAGTGTTGGCCCCGAAAGGCGAACCTCAGGAACTTCCGGTGATGGGATGATTGGCACGTGGAAGTAGGCGTCCCTCAAGTCCACGGTTGCGAACCACTCCACCTGTGTGACAACACGAAGGGTGTCTGCTGTGGTTAGCATATGAAAGGGCAGCACCTTCAGGAATCTGTTGAGTCCTCTGAGGGCCAAGACTGGATGGAATCCGCAGACTTTCTTGGTCACAAGAAAGTACGCCGAGTAGAACCCCCCGGGCTGAAGCAGAGGGTCTACTGGCTCGATTGCGACCTTGACCAAGAGGACGGATAACTCTTGGGCCAGAGCTAAGGCCTGGGGGGCGCTGGGAAGGCGCTGAGGTACGAGGCTGCCTAGAAGGCCGGCGATCGGGGGCCCGAAAGTCACTGGGAGGCGGTTGAGTGGGCCGCTGGGACCTTTGCAAACCACCACTGTAAGCTGGTGGCTGAGTGTGTCTGCTAGAGGGGCCCCTGGGCCTGCTGGGAGTGGGCACAGGTCTATGAAGACCCGAGAGCTGCTGCCTGGTCTGCCTAGCTTGGGCAGCACGCTCCAGTGCCTCCAGGGCAGCTGCCCCAAACAGCTCCCCTGGCTTGACTGGCACGCTACGGACGACTCTCCTACATGTCTCCGTTAGAGGAGACTGTGCCAGCCAAACCTGGCGGCGAGTCTGCACCAGTAAGGACAAAACTCGCCCCAGTTCCCTAGTCATTAAAGCAAAGGCCTGCAGTGATCCATCACTGAGGCCCAGCCAAGGAGACTCAGCCGGAGCCTGCTGCAGAGAGGTGGAGACGGCCGGCATTAAATGGGAGAGGGAGTTCCCGATACGACCCATGGCAGTCAAGGTCCGGGCATCAGAGCCAGAGTGGGAGAGGGCCCTGGTATCTCTCCACATGCTTGGAGCTCCCTCAGGTACTCCTCTGAAGGAGGACCAGTGAGGGGGACAGTGGCAGGGTTACGCCTGAAGAAGGTGCTAGCCTGAGCCGGGTCGGCCTGCGGAAACGGAAGCTGTAATGGCGCATTTCCACTACACAGCCTCGCTCGGCCTCGCTCGGTATGGCTAGGCCTCGTTAGGCCTTGTTAGGACCAGCTCACTTAATGGCAGGTTTCCATTACAGTTTAGGAACTGGGGTAGTATCTATAGTAACGCAGTGTCGGCGGAGCGATCGGCTTTTCGGCGGGCGGAGCGACGCTGCTTAACCTGTTACGCACGGCCCGCCCGGTACCGGGCGGAAAAACGCGTCATTTGCAGGAAACAACGTATAAGGAATCTTAATATTGAATAAAACTATGAATGTTTTATATCCATGTAACGGGAAGAAACTCAGCTAATGATCTTTTTAATTTTTTTTTCCAAAAAAAACCCACAATGCTAGCACTCAGCCTCTGAATTAGCCACGAGCGAACATTTTTTTTTTTTAACGGCACTTAAACTCACTCATAACTCCCTTATTACTTATCCTAGATGCACAGCCAACCACTCGTGTTTGGTGTCCTGGAGACACTGAATCTAGTGGTGCCCTCCTCAACACTCAGTGATAAACATTTGCGACGCTATAAACGAAAGCGTACATCATAACATGTGGAGCTAAGATGCTAACATGGCTTACCTTGGTCAAAACTGGTCTTCAATGGTCTTCAATGGCATTAAAACGATAAAAAAACGATGCTGCAGTTAATCCATAGGTTCATCCTATGTATCTGTGCCTTCTTTGAAATTATTTCTGATAATCCATAAGCAATAAAACAGATTTTTAGTTTCTATATTCCAGAAAGAGAAATTATTCCAATTTGCTTTCGTATTCTAGACGCGCAGCCCCCACCTTTTCTCTTTACAATGTGGGCCTCCCCCTTCGATTCTATTGGCTCTAACGGTCAGAAAGGTGTGTCAACGGTCAAAATCGAGCAAGGGGGGCCAGAGATATGGGAAAAAAACCATTTTCACCCAAATCACCTCAGAGGTGGGGTGGTTTAGGCTAAACCTCTCTAAAAAGGTCAAATGTCACTTGTTTTGCATCAATCTTGATACAGGGTACTTATTATATGTTGTACTTTGGATTCCTAAAGCTTTTAGTCTACTAACCCATCATCCAAGGGTAGTTTTCACTATCTGTAAAGAATAATATTTGGACGGACACTATAATTTACAGTTTTTTACTATGTAAAATCTGAATTTTCTTTAAAATAAAAAACATTTATATTGATTCTGACACTTCTACATCCAACTCACAGATGTAACCTTGCTTTGATAAAATAAATTATTCATATAACCCTTTTAGAAGTTAAGTTGTAGTCATTTGTTTTGGGCATGTCATTTTCGAGCCTGAAACATGAAAAACAGGCTTGGTGCTTAACAGGTTAAAACTGCCTTGACGTCAACTTCAATGCGACACAACTCACACAACACACAACAATGGAGGACGTGGAAGCTAGCGTTCGCTAACTAGCAATGTGTTTAGGCTCACGCTCCCTATACGACCAAAGTGTTTCAAGTATTTAATTAATTGTAGCTACCACTTTTACGTATTAAAATATGTATGCTTTTGTTTGTGTATTTCAGAAGTTACGTGTATTTCAGTAGTTACGTCGCCGCCTTAGACCATGTGTTTGGATGCTCGACCGAGCTACCGAGTGGTGGAATGGGATTGTTCCATCTTTCACACACACTCAGTGGGTAGAGAACTTCAGGATGTCTGAGGAAACATACACCTACCTGTGCAACAAACTGCGGCCAGCGATGGAGAGACAGGACACACCATTCCGCGTGTGTATACCTCTAAAGAAGAGAGTGGCCATCGCACTGTGGAAGCTTGCTACCGGCTCAGAGTACAGAAGCATTGGACATCTTTTCGGAGTGAGCAAGACAACTGTGTGCCGGTGTGTGCAAGACTTCTGTGCTGCTGCAGAGACGTTGTTAGTACCGGAACTAATTCGTTCACCAGACCGGCAGAAGTTTGCAGAAATGGCTGCCTACACTGAGAAGAGGTGGGGGCTCCCTCAGTGTGTAGGTGCTATTGATGCATCATCTTGGCACCACAGGAATACCACTGTGACTATTTCAACTGTAAAGGCTGGCACTCCATCATCCTTCAAGGACTTGTAGATGGAAAGGGACATTTCTGGAATGTGTTTGCAGGAATGCCTGGGAGCTTGCATGACGCTCGGGTTTTGAGACTGTCTTCATTGTGGGAGTTGGCCAGTCGTGGCAACTACTTTCCACCTTGCACCAGGAACATTGGTGGGGTGAATGCTGGCTATAACATCCTGGGAGACAATGCCTTAAAACCCTTCCCTGACACTGGACGGCTGACAGAAGAACATGTGACATACAACAAGAACATTTGCAGAGCATGATTAGTGGTAGACAACGCTTTTGGTAGACTGAAGGGAAGGTGGCGTTGCCTCATGAAAATAAATTACTGTGATGTGAAACTTGTGAAATCAATGGTGCTGACATGCTGTGCTCTGCATAACCTCTGCGAGAGTCATGGAGAGACCTATGATGATGGGTGGGATGCACCAGCAGCAGCAGAGCCAGGGGTAGCAGTGGCACAAAGTGCAGAGGAGGAGGGCAGGGACATACGAGAGGGTCTGATGCGCTACCTGAATACCTAGAATGTATAATGTAATACCTAAATATTCATTGTATTGTATTGAACATAAATAAATCTCTTTTTTTTCACATACATGTGTTTGTCAAATGATTTAAACAAAAAAAATGTTATCAGAATTGACTATTTAGTAAATATTTGAATTTCAAGCACCAGTACTTACTGCCCCATAATAATAATAATAATCTAATTAATTAAGCAAATATCAAAGCAAATTATAAACATAAATACAAAAGTGTAAAACATAGCAAAACTATATTCATAAATGAAAGTGTAAAAAATTGTAAACATGGATGGAGGCTAAAGTATCTACAGCATAAAATAATATATGATTATTATGATGGGTTGTCTGAAATACACAGCCTCAAGGTTCAAGGTATTTTATTTATTCACCCACAGGCAAGCGCCTCAGCAGCCACCCAGCTGATTGAGGAAGTTAGTAACAGACTGGACTCCCTCTCCCCCGATGCTCCTACATTTATTTTAGGAGATTTGAATCACTGTGAGGTACATAAGACCTTAAAAACATACGGGCAGTATGTCACATGTCCTACAACTTTAAATAAATCCACGATTGACTTATGTTACGGCACGGTGCCTGGTGCGTTCAAGTCCCTGACCATGCCCCCTTTTGGAGCTTCATACCACACGGTGGCTGGTGCCGATCTACAAACCCATCTGCAGAAAACAAGTGTGCACAAAAAAAAGTGTGAAATGTTGGACAGAGGAAAGCATTGCCACCTTACAGGCATGTTTGGACTGCACGGATTGGGATGTGTTTTATAGCTCATGCTCTGATCTCAATGAACTGACGTCAACTGTCTCATCCTACATATCGTTTTGTGTGGAGTCCAACATTCCTTGTAAAGACATTACCGTCTTCCCTAATAATAAGCCGTGGGTCACGAAGGAACTAAAGAGTGTTATAAATAGAAAGAAACGTATATTTTATACTGGAAACAGTCAGGACAAAAAAGAAATTAACAGAGAATTAAGAAATGAGATAAGAAAAGCTAAAATAGCTTATAGGGATAAGGTGGAACTCAAATACAGCAGTGGAGATCTTCGGGAAGCCTGGCGGGGAATCAAATCAATGTTCTCCATCTCCCAGGGTAACAACAATGACAGGGCTAGGAATCCCATTAGCATTGAGGGAACAAATGAGGCAGACCTCCCCAATGCTTTTAAAAATGTTTATTCTCGATTCGTGAAAAATGATTTCTCCATAAACACCTCAACCCTTAGAGAGTCTCTCTCCCCTATCTCAGACATAGTCATTGAACAGGATGATGTTAGAAATCTCTTAAAACGAGTCAATATTAGGAAGGCCCCAGGTCCAGACCATATTTGTGGGCGTACACTCCAGTATTGTGCTAGCAAACTCTGTGGTGTTTTCCAGCATATATTCCAATTGTCACTTGAGAATAGACAAATTCCTGATATGTGGAAATCCTCAAATGTAATTCCCATCGCTAAGAAACCTCATCCTAAAGTCCTAAACGACTTCAGATCGGTGGCTTTAACGTCATTGGTAATGAACATTTTTGAAAGAATTGTTAAAGGTGGGGTAGGTAAGTTTGAGAAACCGGCTCGAGATCGCTAGAATTTGAAAATACACAACTGGAGAAAATCTGCCACTTCCTTATACAGATGTAGCCGCTTATTTCAGACTCCAGCTTACTGCTTCCTGCCTGCTACCTTCCAGCTACCTGCCCAAGACCAGTATCTGGGAATGTTAAGCCCTCCCACTATTTTCCAAGAGGGCGTTGCCAGATTTTCAATTTCAGGATTTAACCAGGAGATGGCGCTTCATTCACAAAAACAGGAAGACAACTTTCATGGACTTTCAGTTTTGTTTCGAAGAGCATTTGAACACATCAATATTTTAGATCAAATAAAGTATATCTAATCTTGTAATTCAATAATATATAGTCTTTATATATTAAATAACTATGGCCAAACTAAGACTTAGTCTTTCAAAAAAGAAAATGCAGATATTATATAAAAAACTAAAGTTAAAATCTTGTTTTTAATGCCCCAAGAACAATAAAAACACTTGGTAAAAAAATCCTGAGTGAGGCATTCATAAATTGCATTTAGCTGACGCTTTTATCCAAAGCGACTTACTATTTAATAAATGATAAATGATTATTCATAACAAATATGAGTGATGTGTGATTATTATTCATGCTATATACTGATATAGGGCTAAGTAAGCAATCAATCCTGCAAATTAACCCTTAGTTGTTCCATATATTTATTCAGACAATGTGAGTAGAAATACAGAAATTCTGCTCCCACCTAAGGCCAACGTTGCAATATTACAACATTTCCCTAAAAACATACCAAAACGTAAACATTTTTAAAACTCATTCATTTCTGCTCTAGACAGCCATTTGTAGCATATTGGAGAATGGTGATGTGAACTCAACACGTAGTCACTCAGAGGGGGGTACTAATTATTTTCAAATGCGCATAGGCAATGCTATCCATTTACATGTACTGTAGGCTCTTTCAGTCAAGAATTTGAATTTGAATGGGATGGGGAGATGCTCTGCCAACACTGACCCAATCTTCTGCTCCTTACAACCCACTCACTGCCTGTGTTTTAACATTCGTATATTTCTGAATGAGGCCTGATATTCCGAGGTTATTCTGTATTTTCTGAGTTCTTGGTAATTTTCCACAGGGGCGTTGGGAGATGGCACATCCGCATAAATACAGCGCTGTGACACCACACCTCAGCAGGAGCCGAGGTAGCGTGCAAATCATAGGCGGCTACCCTGAGTTAGGAATTTCATGCTTAGTCACACTGCAGATGGCCGTTTCCTATTGAACAGTAAGAAAACCAAAGCAATGCTTTTTGCTCCCAAGTCAGCGTCCTCCTCTTACCTCTCCATTGACACCCTTGATGGCGTTTCTGTTGAGTTTGTTGATACCTACAAATATCTGGGCTTTTGGTTGGACAGTAATCTGAACTTTAAACACCATATTGAAGTTTTAACAAAGAAATTGAAATTCACTCTTGGCTTCCTTTACAGACTTAAATGTTGTTTTTCAATTTCATCCCATAAAAGGTTGGTCTCTGGCTTATTCCTGTCCCAGCTGGACTACGGTGATACAATCTATAGATTTGCCTGTCCCACTGTTTTGGCCAAACTTGACCTACTTTACCATGCTGCACTGCGTTATATATCAAATGCACCCTATAGGACTCATCATTGCACACTGTATAGCCTAACTGGATGGTCCTCACTTACTATGCGTAGGATGCAGCACTGGTTTTTATTAATGTATAAAGCCATTTTAGGTAAGCTTCCACTGTACATGTGTCAGATTTGCCCCAGTTTGTGACTCTTACAACCTCAGATCCAGTGCCTGGATACGGTTCCAGGTACCTGCTGTGCGGACTGAGGCTGGAAAAAGGAGTCTCTTATTATGGTCCTTGGTCTTGGAATGACCTTCAATCACGCCTAAAACTGATGGAACTTGTCTCTATATCATGTTTTAAATTGAAGTTGTCTGAAGTCCTCACCACCAGCTGCTCTTGCAGTAACAGGTAGTGTACTGTTCTTACTGTCCTAATGTGCACAATGTAGTGACTGCTTTTTCATCTTTTGTTTTCTTAGTTATGTTCTCTGTATTTTATATGTTTGTGTTATGTGTTATGTGTAACGTTACTGCCTTCTTGGCCAGGTCAGCATTGAAAATGAGATTTTATCTCAATGTTTTTATCTGGTTAAATAAAGGTTAAATAAAAAATAAAAAGATACTGCACATACAGATGGAGCAGCTTATTTCAGACTCCAGCTTACATACATTTCCCGCCTAAGGATAATATTCCCACAGTGCAGCATAATGTACAGTATCACACTGTATTACAAATTCAAAGTAAATGACTGTGGGTAATACAGCAATTTACTGCCTAGATTACAGATTTTGTTTACAGTGTATGTTGCATGTTTTAAATGTATTGTATTTACTTGTTTAAAATGAAATGTGTTTTAGATTGACTTTTAAAATCTAACTAACTACAGATGAAAAATAGCCTCTTGGCTAACTCTAACCCATAGATTCCACCGGGTCCGTCTGCGGCGCGTTACGGGCGCGTTACGGGCGCGTTACGGCTGCGCCGCGGTGCTCACGGCGATCGCGGCCACTCTAGTCAATGGATGCTATTCCACCACACGCGGCGCGTTACGGCTCAGAAGCGGCCCAGAAGCGGCTCGGCGCAGGACTCCTCTAAAATTAGGATCGAATCCTATTTTTGTCGCGGCGCAGCCGTAAGGTAAGGTCGGGCAGGCAGGAAGTGGAACGTTCAGAGCTATATATACACACCTGTATATATACAGTCTATGATACACACACACAAACTAATTTTGCAGACCCTATCCCTCCGCAGTCTTTCAAGTAGGAGGAGAAATGCCAGCGTTCTCCTCCGGTTTACGGGCACTGTGTAAAGACGCTCCGCTTCTGAAATGCTTCTGAAACGCGCCTGGTAGGGTATGACGCCAGAGGAGGCCGGACCAAAACCGCAACGCGGTGCAGACGGACCCGGTGGAATCTAGGGGTTAAAAGAAAGGGTAGACATATCTGTACTTAGTGCCAAGTAGCTAAGCAGGTATTCACTCAGAGGGGGGTAGGTACTAAATGCCACCCATTTACATGTAGGCAAACAAAGTCAAAAATCAACATACAGTGGGGGATGGTGAACGGTATGGTCAATGTTTTAAACACAATCCCCAGGATGTGTCCTTATCAAACCAAAATAGAAAATGCAGATATTACGCTCAGACATCTGAAAAGTCTATGTTAAAAAGCCTCAGTCACCTTAATTCATGTAATAAAAAGATCTCAGGTCAGTAACACTGAAAGCTAAATGTGCAATACCATGTTCAGCTATGTTACTATTTATAATGTTATTGTTGTTACAACAGAAGATATTTTTCTTTATATTGAAGTTAAAATGCATCAATCTGGTGCACTTTGAGGTCAAAATTAAGAGATGTATGGATACCGCTGGAAAAAGCTGCAGTACATATGCCGAGCCTGTACGTAGCGCTGTAACTTCCTCCACAAAAGCAGCCTTCTGTTTATTCAACGTGGTGGGGGCCGAGGGAACCGGGCAGAGTTTTTCGCCGGTCAACGTGTGTGAAAGTTTAAATCTTCCTTATTGAGCTTTAAAACAAATGAATAACGACTATATATAATAATAAAGTAAACACCGGCTGTTGTTATGCCTGCTGTAACGTTAAATTACTCCGTTCTCCGCTTGTAATTATGCCGTTACAAGCTTCATAGTTGTATTTATCATCTAAATTTGCCGAAACAAGTTTCATATTCTGAAAGCCAAGACTTTGTTTATTTGAAATCAGATGAAAACAAACTGTAACGGACCCTGCCGTGTTATCTATGATTACTATATGCCTTACTGTACATTCATAATTTCAGGGAGGGGGGGGGCGCTGCGTAAGAGCAGATTGCGAGTGAGAGGTGCCTGTCATCTTCCCTTTACAAGCTTCACAAATGTATTTATCGTGTGATTTTGGAAATAAAAGTTTCATATTCTGAAAGCCAAGACTTTGTTTATATATTATACGTGGGTAGCTATGACGTCAGAAGGCGTTACCGTAAATGAGAACTGCCGTAAAAGTGTTTCTAGGATTTCTAAACAAACTATTACAGCTGTTATAAAGCATTAAATAAAAAGTCATGAAAGAGATAAGGAGGAGAGAAGGTTTAAGGAAGTAAGCAATGAATACAAAATGTCTAAATCCTCTGTTTCACGCGATGTCGAACAGAGGACGGCGGTCCCCCAATCTACACAGCGGGAGAAAGAAGAGCAAAGCAGATCGGAGGAGACATCACGATCTTCCCACATTAGTGTAATTCACCTATACTTAACCCCAAATAAAAGAACCCAATAAAAACAGTTGTTAAATAATAGTGAAGTCACATTGTAATAACAATAACTCTTCTCTCGGTTTGAGTGTTCTTTTTCTGCTTTGCCAAAAGCCACTGTGTCAAGTGTCTAGTGACTATTTCTCTTAGCGGATGCATGTCAATTTAAATCAATACATACAACAATTTTTTAAATCAATAAAAACATTTTCTAAATCCATAAAAGCATTTCAATTAAGATTGGGAGTCATGTCGTTACTTTGTTGAGATTGTGGCCATGTAATAAGCGGGATAATTTGCAGCGACTTGGTCATTATGGGGAAAAATAACACCCAGGGATCCTGATCGTTTCAATGAAGTTGAATACAGAATATTCATATTTGTCAGTGATTTCATGTCAATTCAGCGAACATAAACATAAATGATCGTGGTGAAGATGATGATTAAATTAGGATTAAAAATCGAGAGCCGGCTGCATTTCCTCTCGTTCGTTTTTTTCGACTAAACAACATTATTTTGTTAAATAACAACATGGTGATGTTTTGTAAATGATTACATGTCTTATTTAGCACAGACTATGATCCTATCCGTGACATATGGATCTTAACAAAGATCAACTCACAACTCAATGTATTTGTTTAAATGATTATTTTTGCTTTGAATAGTCCTGGTAGTTATCAGTGACAAACCAAACTGTGGTCACTCTTCATGCTGTCACTGTCAAATGATCTCCTGCAGTTGTAATGGAATCATAAATCTCTCTCAAATAATTGTTTCCTCCATTTATCTTCAGCCATTTGAACTTTATTAATTCCTTATATTTTGTGAAGACACTTGAAAATCTGATCATAAGAGAGAATATGGACCCATGTGAATCACCTCAAAAAAAGAGGATCCTCTTGCAATCATATGTGTCTTACGGCCTATAGAGCAGTTGAACTAGAGTCTCCTTGAAAAAAGAAAAAAAAGACTGCTTTTTCAATAAGCAGGAAGATTGGCGTATGTGTTTCTTTCTTTCTTTCTGATTAATCAAAGACAAACAATAACAACTTCCTCAGTCTGACCCAAATTATCTTGAACAGTAAAGCCTTCCACTGTCTCATTCAGAAGTGCTCTGGGTGAAAAAATAGTATTGATCCATTACACACGTAAAAGTTGTTATGAAGCTAAAGCGTGAGTCCAGCAAGCAAGCATCCACTCTTAACCAACTACATTTTGCCATTTGATCTCACACAGCCAAATATAACGCTGCATTCGATCTTTAAATCTCCTCTCCCGTCTCCTGCAGTCAGCTGTTATTTCAGGCGTTAATGCTGCAACTTACTTTTTTTCTTCAGATTCCCCTGGTAGTCAGCCTTTGCCTGTTCTTAAGCAGGAAAAGAACATCCCATTCCAGCTCAC
This sequence comes from Lindbergichthys nudifrons, assembly GCA_943590975.1. Taxonomy (NCBI): domain Eukaryota; kingdom Metazoa; phylum Chordata; class Actinopteri; order Perciformes; family Nototheniidae; genus Lindbergichthys; species Lindbergichthys nudifrons. The sequence continues at coordinate 12,494 of CALSBW010001446.1, forward strand.
AAAGCTCACACAGCCATCATTCAATACACCCAGTGCACCTTTATTTTTCCAACAGACGGGACATGTACAATAGTTACAGAAAAGAGCCAAGGACAGATTCATATCTCTCAATAAGCATGCATAAGAAAAAAAAATAAGATAAAAAACTAGAAATGACTCAATTTACAAGATACCAGTGGAGAAACGTGTCTATCACAACTGGACTGTTACGTATTGTAACCCTAGTTCTAGAATGATGTGTGTGTGAAAAATGCATTCAATAAAAGCGATTGCATTCATCCCAGAGTAAAGTAATCTCTATCCACAATTCCACATTTCCCCATAATGTCTTGTTGAAATCGGCAAGATCCGTTTCATACGATGTTAATTGAGCACCCATTATGAGACATAATTCCCCACTCGCCGCCCCCGTTGTAACTCCAGTAAAGGAGGCGGCCAGTGGGCGTGCGCAAGTGAGTGTGATTAACCGCAGGAAGTGCTGTCAAAGCGCTGTGCGGGGGCAGGGACATTATGGCTGGCGTGTTGCAGAAAACACACCTCGCCTAGTGTAATAGCTCCGATTGATGCATTTCACCGTCTGTGTGAAGACAGCGTTATGACGGGGCGCGCGGCCCCCTGAGGGCGTGCCGCGGTGCGTTCAAGGACCTCTGTAGAAAATCGGCCCTTTCTGTGTCAGCCCCCCATGAGCCAATCTTCCTTTTATGGAAGGTTTTGTGGCGGAGTGGGCCGCTAGAGAGTGCTACAGCTTCTTAGCTGCGACTCCACAGCTGCTTGCAGGTCCCCTAAACACAGTCTTATGGGGAATGGAAGCTTAGCTGTGTACTGACAGAATGGATGGACAGGACACTGAAACTGGGGTACTCACTCCAGTTTTGCAGCGTCCCTCCTCCATTCAGGGGCTTAAGAGAGGCAAATCTATCATCCCAGGAGGGGATAGGTTTCCTTTCAACAGAGATTCAGGCCCTGTTGCAAAAACAGGCTGTGTCTGTTGCAGAGGTGTGGACTCGTCACATGACTCGAGTCATAATAAAGTCACCAATTTCATGACTTTGGACTCGACTTGACAAAATCACAAAACACTTGTGACTCGACTTGGACTTGAACACCAATGACTCAGGACTTGACTTGGACTTGAGCCTTCTGACTTGAGGTGACTTCATACTTTAAAGGGGACCTATCATGCAAAATGCACTTTTGTACGTCTTTTATACATGAATATGTGTCCCCGGTGTTCCAGGGAACTCACCAAGTGTCAGAAAACACAACCCTCTCTATTTTCCTCCATACCGAAATCTCTAAAAAAGGGGCTGCAACGGATCTGATAAAAACTGATCCAGATTTGAACACTGTCCTGACGTCAGGACGGTGGCGCTACGGCTATTGGGCCAACTCCACCAATCAGGAGGAGACCGCCACGGCCATTGCCGTTCGAAAGCGCTGGAGACGCTGTAGTACATATGCCAGGCCAGTAGATGGTGCTGTTCTCACTGAATCTGCCCCTGCACAAACAGAGCTAGAAATTGTCAAATTGAGCAAAATGAGGCATGGCTAAAATGCATGATCTGTTTGGTATTTTGAAAAAAAAAAAGTATAAATATGACTTATGGCGCGTTTCCACTACACGGCCTCGCTCGGTATAGCTAGGCCTCGTTAGGACTGGCTCACTTTATGGCCCATTTCCATTACAGTTTAGGAACTGGGGTAGTATCTATAGTAACGCAGTGTAGGCGGAGCCGTGACGTCATCTTCAATGAGAACCCCAGAAAAACAACACAGCCGTTAGCTGTTAGCACTCAGAGCTCACAGCTCCTCATATATGTTCAGAAACTAGACAAAAGTTAAACAAGTACAAACCACAGACTGCCTGTGTCATGGCGAATACAGTCGCTGCTTTATTTATGTCTGTATAGGCCATTGTTGTGAGTGTGGACGGTCGGAGCATATACTGCGTTAGCTTAGCCAATCTCCATTTAGAAAACACGCATTTTAAAAGGTTTTTCGCCTGCCGTCTGTCTGCAGACTTGTCAAAGCATTAATTCATGGTTTTTACTAACCGGTATCAGTATGTTGTTACTTCGGCATCATTTTGAAACGTGTATTACAATTAAATCACGGTCAAATATGTCCATCTTGTTGTAGTTGTAGCCCCCTTGCCAGCGATTCTCTCTCTAGTTTAGCATACTCAGCCCGACTCAGCCTCGTTGTCTCTGGCCCTAGACCCACGATTTTATGAGGCCAGAAAAACTGTGAATTAGGACCCGCCGGCCGGTACTAGGCCAAGTGGAAACACAACCAAAAACGGGCCGCTGACGTCACAGCCCTCTTAAACCGTGCTCTGCGCTGTAGTGGAAACGCGCCATTATAAAGGTATGGTCCTACACTATATTATTCAAATATAGCATGATAGGTCCATTTTAATTTATTCAAAAAAAGTTCCTCGCAATATATTTACCGAAGCAACAAACCAAAACGTTGAATCTCGGCAAGTTCCCCCATGATATAGCTATTAACCAATCAGGTTGCAGGAGAGAGTCGTGACCATGACGCTGCGTGATGCTGCGTGACCCAGCACTATCGGAAAAATGATACCTATGGTAATAATAATAATAATAAATTAAATAAATTATATTATAGCGCTTCTCATCTGCCAAGACAAATCTTGAAGCGCTTCACAGCAAAGGACACTGATACAATTTGAGAGATTAAACAAATAATAATAATAAAAATTTAAAATTAAAACAAAATAAAATAAAAATTAAAAATTAAATATAAAATAAAATTAAAATAAATAAATAAAATAAGTCAGAGATAGCGATAAAAAATGGCAATACTCCAGGTGTACCATGCTCAACGTTTATTGGAAGGCCTGCCGAAAGAAGAGGGTCTTAAGGCCGGTTTTGAAGACCTCGGTGGATCTCAGCTGATCTGGGAGGGAGTTCCAGAGGCGTGGGGCGAATGAGCAGAAGGCTCGGTCTCCCATTGTTCGGAGACGTGTGCGGGGTATGTGGGTATTTGGCTGGGAGACCGGAGAGGAGTGCATTGCAATAATCTAGTCTTGAGAAGACGAGTGCATGAACCAGTTTTTTGGTGTCATCAGTTGAGAGTGAGGGCTTCAGTCGGGAAATGTTTTTCAGGTGAAAGAAGGGGGTCTTGGTGAAAACAGAGGAGCGACATTTCGCCGACAACTGCGCCGAACACTTGACTTTATGCAGGTAACCAGACAGTAGGACATTGTATAGATAGTGCGCGCAACATGATTGCAGCGTCCAGGCAGCTCCCGTTCGAGCATATATGCCTTGAGCTGCACATAGCTCCAACGATCCATCACAGTGTCTCCACACACACACACACACACACACACACACACACACACACACACACACACACACACACACACACACACACACACACACACACACACACACACACACACACACACACACACACACACACGCACACACACACACACACACACACACACACACACACACACACACACACACACACACACACACACACACACACACACACACACACACACACACACACACAGC
>CALSBW010001446.1:36047-102340 GCA_943590975.1 Lindbergichthys nudifrons
TTGAAGTCGATGCGTCAACGCTGTCGACGCGTCGCTACAGCACTAATGTTGAGACAACTCTGTCATGAAAGAGAAATGTAATATACAAATCATTTGACAAATCAGGTTTAAAGACAACAAAGATGAACGGATTATAGTTAACCAACATTTAAAGCATTTATATAGAACATTTAATATTGATATCCTGTTAATAATAAATATAATATCTATTGGGTAATTATTAATTTTGAAAGCTTTGGTATAGGTAACAGACTTTCATTCCACCTCCCAACACTCAAGTGATGTGATTGAATAATCAAAACAGATAAAACACAAGGTTCAAGATTAATAAAAACATCTTAAAGGGCCCATGTCATGCTTTTCCGGTTATTACCCGTCCCCTTGTGTGTTATGAAGGTTTTTATGCATGTAAACGGTCTGCAGAGTCAAAAACCGTCGAAGTACACCCTGTAGCGAGTAAAACTCTAACACAGTCTATGCTGCCCCAAAATGCCTCGTTGGAGATTTCTCATTTGCCATTGTTTACTTCCTGGGTACTGTGACGTGGGGATACCCAGAGGCCACACCCTCTGCCAGCATTTCACGAAACAAAGCTTCACAAACCTTTCAGCGATTCATGCCGGATATGTACAGCGTAGGGCACTGAAGAACGATGCTGTTCCTACTTTGTTTGGACCAGCGGGAGATTCGGGTACACAACCTGTAAGTATTCATTGTTGTTTGTGTATTTATGATGTTTCAAACAAACAAGGTATCTACCGCGACTGTTTAAATGGGTAAACGTTTTTCGGGCTGCTAAGTTGGGATCGCGGAGAAATGCTCTCCGCAGACCCATGCTCACAGCGTTATAAACAGGGGTGCACATAACTTTCTCAGTGAGGTACTCAGATGAGTACCTGGAGTCAGTGTTTGGCACTCCAACTTCTGGCTCCACTCAAAGTTATTAGATGAAGCCCTCTGTATCGCGAACGTCAACGGGGGGGGGGGGGGGGTGCTGGGGGAGTACTTCAGGAAAGTCGACAGGGGGGGGCTAGTGGAGTACTTCGTGACCACAGAGCGTGAACGTCGTGATCAGCTGTTTTAGCGCAGTTCTCCAGTGAAGGGGGGGAGTCTCCCTCCGCAGCCGGTTGGCGTAGTTTTGTCACAATTCCGTTGTACAGATCGACGTTAACAGCAGCCCTGTCTGTGCACACGGAGACCGACTCTGTCATCCGGTGATCTAACCGCCTTCTGGAAAAGCTTCACAAGTACGTCGGTACGCAAATGCGCTTTGTGACACAAGTGACGGGACGCATTTCAGATTGCTGCTGCGCATGTGTACCTGCGTACCAGTTATGTGCACCCCTGGTTATAAACCTTTTTCTTACTCAATATCAAGCCACACTTATTGTTTTTTGTGTATGCTCAGGATGAGTTTCGCTTGTTCTCGCTGTATCGCCGACCCGGAAAGCCTGTCCGCTCCTCACAGCAGATCGCAGCAACGAGCCTCGCAACTTCCCAACCAATCAGAGCATACTGGGCTCACAGGGAGGGGGGGGGGCAGGAGCTCCAACAAGCCGTTTAGGACAGAGAGTGAATACCGGTGAATACACATACTTTACAGAGATGCTGTATGAGAAACCAATGTGAGTTTGGAAAATTGCACAGTATAAATCTATTTTAGTATACCTCAACAATGGAATTATGATAAGTAGAGATGGCCATGACATGGGCCCTTTTAAATCTTTAGATGCCTTCAATTCATCACATTTATTTTGCGCTTTTCCAAATGCTCAAAGAGTAAAATATGACATTAGGCATGAAACAATGAATACTGTGGACAATACCCACAGGAGCAAATTAGGGTGACTTGCCCAAGGACAAACGGCATGTTGACTGCATGGCGGTCAAGGCGGGATCGAACCAGCGCTCTTGATTTCTCAACTTTGTATCACTTTTTATTACTAGTTATAATGAATACCAATTTCTAACTATTCAAAAGTACAGATGTCACTAGTGTGTGTTTTTTACTGTAACTGTTCCCATCCAATGAGAGTCAAAGCTCTCCATCACAGCAGCAGGAAAAAAGAGCCTCTCCATGCCTCTCCCCTTTATCCATTATCTTCTTCTGTGGTAGAGGTGTGTTGTGCTGTGATGTGTTGCTGTGCACACTTCCCTCCTCTCTGCTGCGCTCCCTATCACTAATGCAGCAGACATTAGCATAGTGTTTGATGTCGAGTTAGGAGACATTTAGATGCTCTCTGTTTAACAACTGTGTCAAGTGTTTGCCGCGTCTATTTACCTCTCGAACAACATCAAACAATGCACACACAGGGCCACAATGACGCTGTCGTCGGGAAGCAGAATGAGTGCAGGAGTGGGAGGCAGAGAGAACAAGAATGATAGAGAGGGAGAAAGAGGGAAGAGCTCTCCTTTTCCCAGCACTATAGAGAACCAGACTGGTGTCAATCAGCAGCGTCCACTGCAGGTCTTCATTGGAGTCAAAACAGAAAGATGCTCCACTCTTCCGCCAAATAAAAGCAGAACGTTTTCTGTGTAAATGTTTGAAAATTGTATTTTCATCGTGAATCCTTCCTTGATGAGTCTAGAGAGAAAAACTGCTAACTAAATATATGTGTGCCAAGTCAAAAGAAGATTATAATAGATTAAAATGTGGTTAGATCATTTGTATATTGTAGACTTACAGGAAGCCTGACATACAGCTCTGATATTTGCATAAACTTGGTTCCATCAACTCATGGATGTTTGAAAAAACTGGAGGCTCAATGACATGTCAAGGTAACTAAGTTGTCCTGAAGTATGTCTGCTGTTATATGTTATGTTAGTCAGAAATTCACAGAGGGAGGAAGAGAGGGTGGATGGCTGGAACGTTGGCTTTTTAAAATGTACAACTGTAACTTGTAACTGCATTATACTGTATATACATATAACATATTTACATGTACAAGTATATTCCTATTTTAATACTCCCCCAAAAAACTATTTCTAAATCCAACCAAGAAGTTTAGTTACATTACATTGCATTTAGCTGACGCTTTTATCCAAAGCGACTTACAATAAGTGCATTCGACCAGGAAGATACAAACTTGAAGAAAACAGAATCATATAAGTACATCAGGTTTCATAGAGCCAAAACATTTCAAGTGCTACCCAACTAGCTTTAGATAAGCCAGTCCTTTGTTAGTATATAAGTGCTTTGTTAGTCATTTTATTGCTCGAAGTGGAGTCGAAAGAGATTTTAGTCTGCGCCGGAAGATGTGTAAGCTTGCTGCTGTCCTGATGTCAATCAGGACAAGTTGCATTTGGTTTGGTTTTCTGAAAGGTATTAAGTTGTATGATCATTTTGTAGAAGACAGGTTTACTGTTTGCTTGTAAGCGTTGTTCACAGCCAAAGCTCATTGGCCAATCAGCTCTCCAGACCCACTCAGGTTTCTGTGCCTCATTATTTCTCTTCTGCTGTGATTTATTTTCAATACAAAATTAAATGTTTTGCGGTAGCAATGCTACAGGGAAAACTACCGGAGCTTAGAACATAGGAACTAAAAAGACCTGCATCTCCTTTTTTTTTCTTTCATTATTGTCTAATTGTAATTGATGTATTGTTTCTTGGGGTTGTTTTGTTAACAATCGCAGGGTTAATGTAATGTATTGTATTGCTGCTGTCTTTGTGTTTGGAAAATCAAAAAAATAAATCATATATTACAAAACAGACCTGCATCTCTCGATGGGCCAACTGTTCGTCCAGCTAGCAAGGTCAGTGTAACAATCTGACACAAAATGCAACACCAAAGCTGGGAAAAAGCCTATTGTATGTTCAGAATTAAGTTAGCTAAGAACATTAAGTAAGAAAACGAAAGGTGTCACTTCAAGCAACTCATAACAGCCCTGTCTGGCTAAATATGTTAAACAAGTAGAATCCTCAGGTTTCCTGAAAACGCATTGACAATTACAACACAGTAAAGCATATTTTCACAAATATGTTTCTAGTCCCAGTACAACTTTCACTATTTTATATAGATGACTTTTCTTGTATCTGTCTTTTTGTCCTTATTAATTATTTAAGAAATATATTTTGGACAACTCAAATAAACTTAACTAAAGTAAAGTTCATACGTTTTAATTTATTGTCCAATTATTTCCATGATAATTGTGTTTTCATGTATCTGCATAAATGTGTGTGAGTGTTTGAGTAAGTATGTTCTCTCTGTCTATGTTTCTTCCCTCCACCATGTAGATGCAGGATGTGAAGGAGGGAGATAAGAAGAGCCAGAAAGAAAGACAGGTTAGAGAGCAAAAGAAAAGGGAAAGCTCTGTGGAAGGAGGGAGATAAGAGAGAGAGGTGAGCAGCTACACTTGTCACTAACCATAACCCTCGGATTGGGACGGTAGGGGAATACATGGAATCAAGACTAAAATAAGATGGGCTGAGGGCAAAGAAGTCAGTAAGATCTTTCCTGTGAGCTGCAGTGTTATGATACACAGTTATTCATGTTCTGTATTATTGATTTTTCAAATAATTAGTCTTCAAGGTGCCTTTACAAAAAGAAGCAAACGTCATCTTTATTGTAGGGTTGTGTTAGTTATGCAAAGAAATGTCTATGTATTACTAAAGAAGCAAAATGCTACGTAACTGTCTTTCATGAAATATTTTTGTATCCAATACCTATTAAGCATTTAATCCATACAATCAAAAGTTATCCATCATCCTGACCGGGCACAGTGTTTCAGATGTGAGGCTGTGTCCACTTACAGCAGGTGTTTCTGTGTTTGGGCTGTCAAGGCCAAATGGTGGAGAGGGGAGCGTCAGCAGTAAGTAATGAAGAGCAATCTGTAAGGCATCTCTGCTCCATTCAGTTCCATTAGCCGCCGGCTCAATGAGGTACAGTAAGTCTGGCAACCAGGGCTGGCCCGCTGCGTCAAATCACACTGCAGATGTGTGTGTTCTCAATGCACTTTTATAGAGTGTATTCTATAAAATAAATTGAGTTTGTTGTATATCTGTGCACACATTTATAGGTTGCATATGTGTGCCTTGTAAATGTGTGTGTGTGTGCTCTGGAGCATTGCCCTCTGAATCTCTTCTTCCTGTATAACAATCCAGCAAAGGTGTGTAGTGGCCAGAGGCCTTTTCTCTTTGATATGAAGAGCAGCCGAAAGGTCTTTGACTGCAGCTGATACATGTCAATCAGCTTCTTTCAGCCCAGCAGCAGCGCAGCAGGAGAGCCTCCTGTCCGTCTCTCACCTACAGCGAGTCCCCCCCCAGCACTGATAACACTCCTCAACAGGTGAGCGGCTGCTGGCAGAAAGGAGATTGCCTGACCTTATTGTTTGCCTTCGTCTCCTCTTTGTTCTTCACAAATAAAGGTTTTTTTAATAAACTGAAAGGTCCTCTGCCGTGGCCCATAGAGAAAATGAAAGGGGGCAGTGAGGTATGGTACAATGTGGCGGGAAAAAAAGAGCAGCTCATCAGAAAATAACAAAGGTGCAAGTTAAAGATAAGGCGCCTGTCAGAGATTAATCCAGGCCTGCTTGATTGTTTTCTTTAATACCAGACCTGCTACAGCAAGCGATAAGTTTGCTGAGTAATTTGGTTTTCTAGGGGACGGGCAGCGAGTGGGTGGCTTGGTGCTCGAAATAATATTCAGGTGTGCTCCATAATTGATTTTTTTTCACCCCTCAGTTTTCAAAGAAAAATGAGATGAAAATCAAAACTGCTTTGACTTGCCTTTCTGTTCACTGCACTCCCTCTCTGCCTTCCTTTCTCCCCCTTTTTAATTCTCTTCTCTCTTTCCACTTTGGATTAATAAAGTGGCTTTGTTGAAGAAAATAAAGGAAAGGAGAGAGTGTGCTTGAGAAAGCAGTTTTCTCTTCTTGCTAGCAGCTCTATTGTGATGGTTTCTGAAAGAGGCAGAAAAGAGAGAAGGATGGTGTGTGTGTGTGTGTGTGTGTGTGTGTGTGTGCGTGCGTGTGTGATTAATCAGAGGAAAATACAAAGAACAATAGATTAAAATCTATTAGTTTGGTAATGATAAAATTAGACTGTCATCCTATGTTAATTTGGCAGCAGAAATAAAATATGTAAATACATTATGAGAGGGAAAGAAAGCTGAAAAATGCCGCCCAACTCATCTGTCAGCATTTTTCACATTTTCTCCACCAATTACCAATCGTTTTCTTCTTTACCATATCTTCCCTTAGAGATCATTCTAGTTTTCTCACTTGCTGTCTAGGAAATGGAAGTCATGTGATTGATTGGAAAAGACAGCGGACATATCAGACAATACCCACCTCAGGTGTGGGCAGAGTTCTCCACTTTGTATTTTATATATATATATATATATATAATTCCTTAATGTATAATAGGCGTTTGCATTTTAGAAAGATAGCAATTGCAGCACACAAGCTGAGTCTCGGTGAAATATTTATTGTTGAATCAATCGTTATCTGTATGTGCCCTTTAATGTCTGAGCATTTGATTAAAAAACATGTTTTCATCTTGAAAGAAGGACTGGAAAAAAAGGTTCCTATATTATATATATATTTTTTATTCTGCCATTTTGAAGCTAGAAATCATCCACCTCACAAATCCCTCTCTCGCTCTCTCTCTCCCCCTCTCTTCCATCACAGGCACTTCTGCAGAAGATGGCCTGTACTCTAGGGCTGTTTTCCAATTACGGTCCAACCTTTTCACAGAAGGTCATTATAATTAGAGATCCATTTAGCTTTTCTGTGAAAAGCACAAAATAATTTTTTTGTGATTGTGGTCTCTGGAAAAAGGCTGTAGTGCTGATCTCAAGTGGCTCTATTAGGATGGTTGGGTGGACAGGTTGCATGCATGAATGGTTTCACTTGGGGGAGAAACTGGCCTTTCCCACATTACTAGCACATGAATGGAAAAAGACATCTTGGAAATAGCTGTCCAAATCAATACCATGCAGGCCTGTATGTGTCTGTGTGTTCTCCTCACAAATAGAGAGTAATGAGCAGAGGAGGACTTCGCCGAGATTGGAAGATGCTGCAGACTATTACCCAAAATCTTCATATGTAATCTGAGAAAATTATTATTATAAAGCTGTTGAGTCCTGTTGAACAAGTCCTGCTAAGATTGCCTTTATAATAAAATAGTTACAAACCTGATCCTGTGGTTAAACAGTATATACCCCTGTGACCCTTGGTGGCCTGGATCACCAATTGTACTTAATATTTAAGTTTCTCTTTACTTGATTGTTTGCTGAACCCCCTACCCCAAAGAGCAATGGTCTAACCATAGATCTGCAACTTTTCCCAGGCCTTCTCCACATGGGGGCTGTCTTTTTATTTAGGCTTAACGAGGCGAAGTCCCTCCCTTTCCGATGGACCTCCATGGGACTTTATTTCGGAATAATTATGTATTTAAGTCAATGGCGAGAGAAAAGTTATCTTTCGATCCCGTTTGAATTGTGACACATATGATGTTTGTCAATTTAAAAGATAATTTTGCCGTAAAACTCAGAAGTAAGACTTTTTTTTGTGTGAAACCGCTCAATGAACTACATCTATGGTCTCGCACAACTACACACGTCACCAAGATGGCCGTCACTACTGTCTTGTCAAACAAGGGATTGACTACCCTCACTATCACCACAATGAAACACGTCCAGAAGAATGTCATGCAAAGCTGCCTGCCTGCCTTCCTTCGATTCTCTCTGAACTGCCTGATCTTTTTAATGTTCAATGTTAACCATTTGTGCAGATAGCATGAAGTAGAAAAGATCGCCGATGCTAATGTAGCGTTAGCGTTTCTCACCATTAAAGAAAAGAAGAAGAAGAAGAAGAAAAATTACTGTGGGAGTGTCCTTCGTCATGCTGACCTCAAGCAAGGCAGTCGCAATTTTTACAGGCTCCCACTACCTGTTAGCATCTGTTAGCATCTAGCTCTCCTCTTACAAACATTTAGCCATCCCTGCTTATACAACATCTTGACGCAGTTTGGCATTGGTTCATGGGACAGTAATTGCCCTAAACCTTTCACACTCAAGAATGCCATCAAACCACCCTGAGGATGATGTGCTACTTCAAATAGCTAATAAACAGATAACAGACCTTAAGGAGGATATCCGACGGCTTTCTGACAAGCTGAAAGAAAAAGAGTCTCTCGTGTCCGGTCTCATGGAGGTAGCATCGGTACAGTCTAAACAGCTTGCTTCGTTCAGTGCACAGTTCTGTGGGATCCTTCCACCTGTCCAGGGCCTTCCGACAGCTCGACACCTGGCCACCAGCAGTCGTGGTCTGAAGTGGTGCGCAGGAGCTTTTTGAATGGGGTAACTTCACCGCCTCGCCTGGGCCTTCGGAACCGCTTCGCGGCCCTGTCCGACAATCCGGTCCATCCAGTTGATGCTCCCGCGGCACTGACCCGTCCAGATGATCCGGCCCGTCCAGCTGGTGCTCCCCCGGCACTGGCCCGTCCAGATGATCCGGCCTATCCGGCTGATGCTCCCGCGGTGATGGTCCATCCAGATGATCCGGCCCGTCCAGCTGATGCTCCCGCGGCACCGACCCGTCCAGATCTGCACCCTGCCGCCTCTGCAACTTCTGCGCCGGCAGCTGACAGCATTTGTGCTGCAACCCAGGCCACTGTGGAATCAACTCGGCGTCCCTCATCCCGTCTGGCGATCACCTCTTCACGTCGTAGACTCCTCAAAGAGGCCGTGCTGAGACACTCGGGAAGTTTTTCGGGCCCTGAGCCGGCAAGGAAATCCTCTCCGAGCCCAGCTGTTCCTGCACGGTCACCACATCCTCAATCACCGGCACCTCCTCGTCCCCTTTTCGCCTCAACCACATTAATAATCGGGGATTCCATAACCAGAAACATCCGATTCTTCAATGCAGCCACACGCTGCCTCCCTGGAGCCACCGTCCCGGTAATCCTGGATAAACTCCCGGGGCTGCTGCACTCACTCCCGTCATCTGTCAATAGACTAATTGTCCACGTTGGGTCGAATGACACAGCCCGCCAGCAGTCAGAGCTGACAAAAAATGATTTTGAGAAACTTTTTAATCTTCTACGGAGCTGTGAAAGTCGTTTTTTATCTCAGGTCCGATCCCAACGCTGGCCCGCGGAGCAGGGCGTTTCAGTAGGATCCTCAGCCTCCACACTTGGCTCCTATCCGCCTGCAGAGCTCACGATTTAGGTTTTATTGACAATTTTAATCTATTCTGGGACCGACCCGCCCTCTTCAACACTGATGGAATCCACCCCAGCAGGTTGGGTAGCCGCATGCTAGCGGCTAACATGCAGCACGCTGTTCAGGCGTCTCTGACTATTTCCACTCCATTTCCACACACCCCCCTTTCCAGCAGTGTCATCTGAGGTCACCGTTTCCACTGCTAGAAACTTTTCTTCTTTGTTGATGCCGCTGACGCCTGCCATCTCGCTCTCTGGCGCCACCCAACGACCAGAGGCTGCTATGCCAGTACAGCGACCCATTTCTGTTTTAACCAACATACACAGAAGGTTGGTGACTCGGGTTGGAAAAAGAAAGTCCAAAAGGATCTGTTTGAGTTTGTCGAATTTAACAGAAGTTCCGTGTGCTCCACGGTCTATCACGGGCGGTCAGAGTGATAGTATATCAAACACATTTAAACTGGCTCTATTAAATGTCAGGTCTTTAGCAGGTAAATCATGTTTAATAAATGATTTTATCACCCAGCACAATCTGGATTTTATGTTTTTAACTGAAACTTGGTTAGACCAAAACAACAGTGCAGCTGTTCTTATAGAATCAACCCCTCCCAACTTTAGTTTTATGAGTCAGGCAAGACTGCATAAGAAAGGGGGTGGGGTTGCTTTTTTGATGATTTACCGAGTTGCTGTCTATAGTGTGTATTGACTTTGACCGTTTAATCATCGTTGGTGATTTCAATATCCATGTTGACAATCCCCAGGACAGAGGGGCTAAAGAACTGTTTTGTGTTATCGACAATTTTGGACTGACTTAGCATGTGAAGGGTCCGACACACAATAAGGGGCACACTCTGGACCTAATTGTATCAAAGGGACTGAACATTTCTAAGCTTGTGGTGACTGATGTAGCGCTCTCCGACCATTCCTGTGTTTTCTTTGAGAGCTCTATTACCGTCCACAATTGTTAAGAAAGAGGTAACCACTAGATGTCACTTAACTGAAAATGCACAAGAAATGTTTGCTCAGATTTTTACTCCCTCAATTGCCCATGCTAACTTCTCAGTAAATGAGCTAGTTGATCATTTTAATTCCAAAATAACAAATGTCCTGGATACCATTGCTCCCATTAAAACAAAAGGAAGTATCTAGCAATAAAAAATCTCCATTGAGAAAAGCCATGACTGTGAGAACAGCAAAAACTGAGTGCAGAAAAGCTGAACGTAGGTGGAGAAAAACAAATGTCCAAGTTTACTTCGAAATATATAAAGAGAGACTCTGCGTCTATAATCAGGAAATAAAAAAGGCACGACAGTCTTTCTTTTCTGACATCATTACCAAAAATAAAAACAACTCACGTGCCTTGTTTGCTACCGTCGACAGACTAACAAACCCCCCAGTGTCAGTAGCTTCAGAATTTCTATCCACCAGGGCCTGCAATAAATGTGCCTTCTTCACTGACAAAATCATGAAAATTAGACAGGCAGTCAGTTCCTCTGCATCAGGTACAGCAAATGTACTGCCCCTATGTTCACCTAAAGTCAATCCAGACATCATGACACAATTCCGTCTGAAAAATGCTAATGACCTGGAAGACATTATTCAACATCTGAAATCCTCCTCCTGTAGCCTCGATATTATTCAGACAGGATTTTTCAAAACTGTTTTTCACTGCATGGCCTCAGATATACTACACGTAGTAAACAAGTCTCTTCAAATAGGTGTATTTCCGCAGGCCCTGAAAACTGCAGTAATTAAACCGCTCCTAAAAAAGCATAACTTGGACACAACCATAATGAACAATTACAGGCCAATATCAAACCTTCATTTTTTAAGCAAATTTATTGAAAAAGTTGTCTTTCAACAGTTGAGTCATTTCATGTTTTTTAAATGACGGTTTTGATGTGTTTCAGTTGGGCTTTCGACCAAACCACAGCACTGAAACTGCACTTGTAAAGGTCTTAAATTACATTCATTTAAACACAGACAGTGGCAGAATATCAGTTTTAGTATTATTAGATCTCAGCGCTGCATTTGACACTGTTGACCACAACATATTGCTAGACCGTCTAGAAAACTGGGTGGGAGTTTCAGGAACAGCTCTAAATTGGTTTAGTACCTACTTAAAGGACAGAAAAAACGTTGTCTCAATAGGCAACAACACATCAACTTGACAAATATGTCATGCGGGGTTCCACAAGGCTCCATCTTAGGACCTTTGCTTTTTAATATTTATATGCTACCTCTGGCTGAAATTATTAAAAAGAGCGATCTAAGCTATCACATCTATGCAGACGACACCCAGATTTATTTTAAAATCACACCAGGAGACTATTCTCCGATTAGAACACTGAGCAAGTGCATTGAGCACATCACTGACTGGATGACTCAGAACTTTCTCCAACTGAAAAAACAAAAAACTGAGATCATTGTTTTTGGAGCAAAGAAGGACCGATTAAAAGTAATCGCAGAGCTTCAGTCGGCAGACTACAAAACCACTAATAAAGCCAGAAATCTAGGTGTAGTGATGGACTCAGACCTGAATTTCAACAGCCACATTACAACAGTCATTAGGTCTGCATACTATCACCTGAAGAATATATCGAGGATTCAAAAACTAATGTCACAACAGGACTTAGAAAATCTTGTCCATGCTTTTATTTTCAGTAGACTCGACTACTGCAATAGTGTATTCACAGGGCTGAAAATCCATCAGAAAGCTGCAGCTGATTCAGAACGCTTCTGCACGTGTCCTAAAGTAAACAGATATGGTTCTAAACTGTATTGAAGTAAACATGTATTATTTTGAATTGTATTTTAGTGAACATGTATTGTTTGAACTGTTTTAAGTAATCACATATATATATATTGTTACACACACATACACCTCCTTCCACCAGCACACACACGTATTCTTTTCAAGGTCCTTTCTGGGCATCAATATATCTGTGTACAATGTTTGGTTGTCTGGGAAAGAATAGTTTGTGTGAAATATTCCTTGGGAAAGTAAAGGAGTGAATATCGGTGCAGAGATAAGATTGACTCTGTCCTTGTGTACTTCCGAATCTCACGCGCTGCTCAGAAGAAAACATACTTTTTCTCAGAACTCTGATTCGCTGTATTGGACCCGACCAGAAGTGAATCCAACCAGTAAAAACACCTGGGGGAGTGAGCAGCTCACACAGCTCCTCCCCACGGACTCTCTGATTCGCTTCGGAGTAAAATGGGAAGGAAGAGTCGACACATCTCCGCCCCAAAATATGAATATGAATACTGTTGTTTTTGCATGTAAATTGCTTCCTGTTGCTGACTGGCTGGTCCCGATACCTGTATCGCACAGCAGTAGAACCTGAAGTCCGGAGTACTCTGTAAACTTGTATACGTGTTTTGTTTCTTACCAGTAAAATCAGATTATTGTTATAACCTTTATTCCGGTGTTTTTGAATTCCTTCTTTATTAAATATAACCAGCCTCATCTAAGGAACGGCGCGTAGCGGAGGGGGGCTTTAAGCCACCATCCACAGTGTTTGCTACGACAGTCCTCACTAACACTAAAAGAGTGGATCACATCAGTCCGGTTCTGAAATCTTTACATTGGCTTCCAGTCGGCCAAAGAATTGATTTTAAAGTAAAGTACTATTGCTAGTTTTTAAATCATTACATGGTTTAGGACCAAAGTATATTGATGAACTCCTACACAATTACGAGCCGTCAAGGTGCCTCAGGTCTTCTGGGACAGGTCTGCTATCGGTTCCGAGACTATCAACAAAACATGGAGAGGCAGCATTTAGCTATTATGCCACGACACTCTGGAACAAACTACCCAAATCATGCACGTCCGCAGAAACGCTTACCATTTTTAAATCGAGACTAAAAACATATCTCTTTACCGCTGCTTTTAATTGAGCTGCTCATATTCGAACTACAGTATGCCTTTTAAACATGTATTGTATACCTGTGGTGTTTATTTTTATTATTTTATTATCTTTGCTTTGTAATGCCTGTTGTAAAATGCCATTATATTATGTGTTTTAACTGTATTTATTCATAAAAAGTATTTTAATTTGTTTTGTAAAGCACTTTGAATTGTCGCGTACAGAAAGTGCTATATAAATAAACTTGCCTTGCCTTGCCTCACCTCGCCTCCCCATTGACTTCAATACATAATATTTCCGAAATAAGGTCCCATGGGTCGGAAGTAGATGGGCGGGACTTCGCCTCTATAACAGCAAAATATGTTTTAAGTGTCTGATTAAAGAGTTGTAATTGATAGCTAACTAGCTTATGTACTAGATGTAAGTCTTCCCTGTGTGCAACCCTGACTCCTCAAAATTACGTTCCCACAGAACTAAATTGCTTTCTCAATTACGTTTAGCTAGAAACGTATTTTCTCTCAAATACGTTTATTTTCTACATATCTTTGCCATTTATTGTTTTGCTTTCCTACAATGCACCCGGCCACGCACAGGGCTGCTTATTAATTCGAACAATCTTGCTGGCCTTTATTATTATTATTATTATTATTATTATTATACAAAGAGAAAAGAATGTTACGATCTCACCAGTGGCGAGCCGTGACTTTTATACCTAGGCCCTCTGACCCCCCCCCCTTCCCTCGAAAAAAAAGAAGAGTTATTACGTCTCAGCGTATACTTCAGCGGAATATCAAAACAACAGCCCGGGGTGCAAAACGCATCAATGACAGCGACCCTCTACCACACAAAACAACACCATTTATTTATATAAACACCTATCATGATTCATGACAGGGCACCCACCGGGTTTTAGGACGCATCACTGCACCACTTGCACCACCTCACAGCGGGCGGAACTTGTCATAAAGTCCGTGGAAATATAGCCCACCCATTTAGAGGGAGGATATGATTGGTCAATTGTACTGTCATTTGACATTACTCTCTCGTTGAGTTACTATAGCGGGCCCTCTGTGAATGTACAGAGGGACCAACAAGCTCTCCCGTCTTCACAGTAACTCGCAGAGATGGCATTTAACCCTTCACATTCCAACAGAACACCAATTTCTTTGGAAATGTTATTTTAAATACAATTAAATCAAGTTATTTTGGTAAAACTAATGAAAAATCTAACAAAAAAAACTATTAAAACATTTTTTTTTTTTTTTTTTCAAATATTATTTTTTTGAATATATTTAGATTTTACAATGATATCTGCACTACTCATCACTTCTCATACTTCTGGGTTTTTCCCCATCGATTCGGAGAAACGGGGGGTTACGTATTGTAACCCTAGTTATATAAGCACAGGTGGAGCCCTCTACTGGACTCTATGGGCCAATCGGGGCGAGCCTACACCCTCTTCAGCGAGCGGCATAGGAAAAACAGGGCCCCCAGGTAGAGGGCTCCGCCTGTGCTTATATAACTAGGGTTACAATACATAAACCCCCGTTATATATCACACAGGCTCCGCCCTCTACTGGACTCTATGGGTACAGTGGGTGGAGCTCCGATGTATAAACGCCCTGTCGTCCAACAACATCGACCCATTACACTGCCCCTGACCAGCCTTTGGTTAACAGCCACCGCACCCCAACTTCCTCTCATCCGGTTGTGACCGTGGAGAAGTCGGGGCCGCAGCTTGGATAGAGCACACTCACACACGGCTCTCCCCGCCTGTCCATAGGCATGTGAAATGCACTCGCAGAGCCATCCTGTCAGGCATTTCTTGGACAGAGCTTTGCCGGCCACACCATCCCAAAAGCACACAAACAGCTGTTCAGTGCTCCTAATGGAAGCTGTGCGACCTACATAACATGCCAACGCACGCACCGGGCAGAGGAGGTGCAATTTAGCCTCCCTGTCCCCAATATGGGGTGGAAGAATAAAGCCGTTTAACTGTATAGCCCTCGACCTGAACAAACTCCTTAGGTTCTTGGGAACAAAGGAGGGGTTCGGTCTGAGTGTCGCCCCGCTACGGTGACCCCGGATCAAAAGGCAACTTGGGTGCACCGACAGAGCGGTCAGCTCGGACACTCTCTTGGCTGAAGTCAGGGCAAGCAGCAAAGCTGTTTTCAATGACAGTGCTTTCAGGGAGGAGAGCTCCAGAGGCTTAAATGGTTCGGTGACCAGCGCCTCGAGCACCAACGGTAGATCCCATTGCGGGGAGGAGGCCCGCACCACTGGCGCTGTCTCCTGACCCCCTGCAAAAAACGCGTCATAAGCGGCTGACTGAAGGATTACCTGCCGTCAAATCCCTCATGGCAGGACGAAATGGCTGCTGCATACACTTTAATTGTGGAATGAGCAAGCCCCCTGTCCACCAGTATCTGTAAATAGGACCGAATAGAGCCCAATGTACATGATAAAGGCTCTAGACTCCTTTCTTCACACCACCGCTGGAATCCCAACCACTTCGTCCTGTAACAGGCTGTGGTGGATCCTGCTCTTGCTGCCTGGATAGTCTGAATAACTTTGTCAGACAGTCCCTCCGGTCTCAGCCTGTCCCTCTCAGGAGCCAAGCCTGTAGAGGTTGGCCCAGCGTGGGTAACGCCCCATTGCACCTGCGGTGGAAAGGCGCACATGTTTGCCCTGTAGTAAGGGTTTGCAGTGCTGTAGGAGCAGTACTACTGCCCGTAGCTCTAGAAGGTTGATGTGCCGAGTTTCCGTCAGAGGCCAGCCACCACCTATAGCTCTCTCTAGGCAGGTCCACCCCCATTCTGTCACGGGTGGTCACCAGATGTCGTTTGTGCCTCTTGGGATCTAAACGACGGCCGGCAAACCACTTCTGCAGGCGAGTAAGTAACCACAGCGGTACCACGAGGTGAGCAGCCATGAGACCCAGAGTCTCCATGATGGTCAAAGCTCTCACCGTTGCCCCCTGTCGCAGTCTGTAAACTGCCTGAAGCAGGGATGCCTGTCTGCTCTCTGACAGGGTGGCACGTAGTCTGCCTGCATCAAGCAAAATCTCCAGATACTCCACCTGCTGGTGAGGTATGGGACTGCTCTTCTTCCAATTGACCGCAATCCACTTGGATCAATTGGGCTATGTTTGCCCCTTCCCTAGACCTGGCCATGACTATGAAGTCGCATTAGAAAACCCTCATGCCAAAACGCAAATACTTTCTGTGCATTGGAGCAATTTTCGACATGAAAGTAAGCATCCTTCAGGTCGATGGTTGTGAACCAATCGCCCGGCTGCCCTAGTTCCAGTAATTGGTTTACATATGGAACTTTTCGCAGGCAATGTGCTGATCCAGGCTGCGAAGATCCAGAATGGGTCTGAATTCTCCTGTCTTCTTGGGAACCAGGAAGTACATGGAGTAAAGCCCCTTTTCTCTGTCCTGAGAGTGCACACTGTTGAAATGAAACCTATCTCCTCCTGGATGATAGATTTGCCTGAATGGAGGAGGGACGCTGCAAAACTGGAGTGAGTACCCCAGTTTCAGTGTCCTGTCCATCCATTCTGTCAGTACACAGCTGAGCTTCCATTCCCCATAAAACATAAAACTATATCAATATGTGTGTATACCTCCACCATTAAACTGTCATATTCTACAAATTTCTTATACTATCTACAAACATCTTATAAGAGTATAATTAATATGTATAATATCAGTTAAAGGGCCCATGTCATGGCCATTTACACTAATCATAATTCCATTGTTGAGGTCTACTAGAATAGATTTATATTGTGCAATTTTCCAAACTCACATTGGTTTCTCATACAGCATCTCTGTAAACTACGTGTATTCACTGAATTTCACTCTCTGCCTTTAACAGCTCATTGTAGCTCCCAAAGCTCCAGCCCCCACCCTCCCTGTGAGCACAGTGTGCTCTGATTGGTCGGGACGTTGTGAATCGCGCTGAGCTCCGTGGAGGTGTTGTTTCCTTGTTTAGGATACACAGCGAAACACAGCCAAACTCATCCTGAGCACACACAAAGTCACAGCCGGATTAAAAACAATAAGTGTGGCTTGATATTGAGTAAGAAAAAGGTTGATAAACGCTGTGAGAATGGGTCTGCAGAGAGAATTTCGCCGCGATGCCAACTGTCTGTTATCAGCCTGCAGCCAGGGAGGAGAAATCGGCAGAGCTGCTGCCTGCACATAGAGTGTGTGTGTGTGTGAGGAAGTCCGTGGATTGGTCCATTTCGTTCCGGGTACGGCATGACATCATCCGGAACAAAATGGAAGAATCAAATGGACAATGACGTATCCCCAACGAGGCGTGTTAGAGTTTTACTCGCTACAGGGTGTACTTTGAGGGTTTGTGACTCTGCACACCATTTACATGCCTAAAAACCTTCATAACAAACAAGGGGACGGGTAATATCCGGAAAAGCATGACATGGGCCCTTTAAAATAAGTGCTTCAACATGTTAACATTGCAGGAAAGTTGATTGTCAAGTCCCAAAACAAACTATTCAATAAATTAGACGTTAAGTACTTTGTCAGGCTTAATATTTATCTGTAGATACCCCCAAAGCTTTTTTCTTATTTAAAAGAAGACCTTAACCTAAAGTATTATTTAATTTTTTAATAATTAAGTTTGTCTGTTGCACATCCTCCTATTAATATAGGAGGGTTTCCACCTGTCCTGTTTCTGCTGTAGCAGAGGCCTGCTTCCACCTGTCCTGTGCTGCGGTGCTGAGGAGGATTTACCCCAGGGACATCGCGCAGAGACCGGAGTGGCTCCACGTTCGGGCTGGGGCCTGCTTCCGCCTGTCCTGTGCTGCTGTGCGGAGAAGGATTTGCCCTGAAAACATCACGAATGCTGTGCTGGTCTGGGAAAATGGCCCCTATCGTGATTCTGCTGTGCCTGTTGGCTGTTTTGGACAGTGATAAGTTCTCGCGTCATCCTGAGAAGTCGATTGGATTCAGGTCTGTTCTGCCGCCCGCAGTTGGCATCCCCTGCAAAGGATCGGGTGTGTTTCGCAAGCGATTTCCAGTTGCCTTGTCTCAGTCAATCAGTTCGGCAAACTATGTTTGTCTTTTTTGCTTGCCTGCCATGATGGTTCTTCAGGATTGTTTCTTGAGCTCTAATCACACTTTCGCAGACCTTGCTGGTGATTTTATAGTAGATGACAATTTAGGTGTGTCGATTAAGAGAAAAAGATGCCTGGTTTTCTTGTTATTATTGCTATCTGGAAATGTACAACCTAATCCTGGTCCACCCAGTAGTAGTAGTCAGATCGCAACTCCTGCTGATTTTAAATCTAGGTCTGGGTTGGGATTCATCCACTTGAATGTGCGCAGTCTTTTATCTAAACTAGATTTTGACCGCATTTGGGCGAGCTCGACTGACGCTGATGTCATTGTTTTATCAGAAACGTGACTAAATAAATCTATTTTGGACTCTGACACCTCCTTAAATGGCTACAATGTATATTGTATCAACCGACCTAATAAAGGTGGTGGCGTTGCCATTTATGTGAAGAATAAGTTTAGTGTAACCACGTTGGTTTTCCAAATCAATCAGTAAGCAACTCAAATGTTTAGCCTTGAACATTGAAGTGGCAAAGGGTCAACAGGTCATGGTGGTGGGCTGTTACAGACCCCCCTCAGCAGTGAAGGAGTCTTTGTCTTCATTGGCAAATCTTTTATCTCAACTTGACTACAAGGAAATAGTGCAAATTGGAGATGTTAACTGGGACTGGTTAACTACAGTGTCAGAGGATTTTAAAAACCTTTGTATCTCATTAGTGCATTATTTTCAGCTACAGAAATCATTCAAATATTAAACTATTCAGCCTTTTCAGGAATCGATGGGAAACTTTCAACTTTTTAAAAATATTTTATACTTTTTGAAATATTCTGCTTTTTAAACTCTTTTTTTAACATGGAAGTCAATGGGAGGATCCTTGAAATCCTCTTTTCCTACCCCTTGCGCCAAATTCTACTCCTTCCTCATACTTTCAGCTACAGACTTCATTCCAAGTTTAAAATGATCACAAGACCTTCAGCTATAAAACTTGTTATTCCGATTCTTCATATTTTTTAAGGTTTTTGACTTATCAACGTTTAAGTGTTGGTAAATGTACAGGCTGTTTTAGATTTTAGAGTGTGTGACATCATCACTTAGAGCAGTGATTCTCAAATGGGGGTACGCGGACCCCTAGGGGTACGTGGGGGTACTGCAGGGGGTACGCGAGAGAAAACAATAAAAAAAGGTTAACTGTTATTGCTCAGGTTATTCTCGCCCCCTCCGACGTAAGTGTGAAGTATTGGTACTTCGGCAGCCGAATGGGGCCAGCTAGAACCGGTTTTCGGTACTTAGAGTCGGCTCCGCTGTGGTGGAAACAGGAAGAACCAGAGCTAAATCAGGCTCTAGCCCGGAACCAGTTGCAATAGTATATTATAACAAATAGACATTTCAATGGAATCGTGGTTAAAACGTAGCAATACTACAGCAGGGAACGTGGACAACGGAGAAAAAAAGAAAGCCAAAATTGAGTCAAAATGCCGTCAATATCAGGAGGCGTATGCTTTGATGGGATTCACGTCCACAAACGGCAACCCGCCCCAGGCATTGTGTTTTTTCTGTGGGGAAAAACTAGCCAACAGCTCAATGAAACCAGCGCACCTCCAGAGACATCTCAGCACCAAACACCTGTGTCACGTTGGTAAGCCACCAGAGTTTTTCAAAAGAAAACTTGCTGAGTATAGATCCTCCCAAGAGATTATGCGAAAAGCCTCCACAACATCAGCCAAAGCACTGGAGGCATCGTATGCGGTATCACTGCTCATCGCTAAAGCCAAAAAGCCGTTCACGATGGCTGAGGACCTGTTACTCCCAGCTGCTGTTGTTTTGGCCGAGACGATGCTGGACAGAAGTGCCGCGGAGAAGTTCAAAACGGTGCCTCTTTCTAATGACACCGTTTCACGCAGAATAGAACGAATGAGAGCAGATATTGTTGAACAAGTTGTGGGAAAACTTGGCGAAACATTTTCACTCCAGCTTGATGAATTGACCGATGTCAGCGGTAAGGCTCAGCTCATTTCTTTCGTGAAATACGTGGATACTGACGACATTTATGAAAATGTGCTTTTCTGCAAGACCTTAGAGGGGAAAACAACGGTGGAGGACATTTTTAATGTTGTGAATGATTTCTTTATTGAAAACGAGCTGGACTGGAGAAACTGCATGAGTGTCTGTACTGACGGAGCTGCCTCAATGATGGGCCGATTTAAAGGGCTCATGGCACGTATTAGGGATAAAAATCCAGAAGTGCAGTGGAATCACTGTGTCATACACAGGGAAGCACTGGCGGCCAAAAAGCTGAGTCCTGTGTTGCATGACGTTTTGAACAACAGCATCAAAGTGATTAACTTCATAAAGCCAAGGCCACTCAATGCGCGTCTGTTTCACCGCCTTTGCGAGGACATGGGAGCTGAACACACCCAACTACTGCTACACACAGAAGTGCGCTGGCTCTCTCGGGGAGGATACTGAGCAGGCTGTTGGAGCTACGATCTGAGGTTCACACCTTTCTGTCAGAGCAAGGATCTCCCTATGCCACACTGTTTGAGGACACAGATTGGCTTGCAAAGCTTTGCTATCTGGCAGACATTTTCAGCAAATTGAATGAGCTGAATGTGTGCATGCAGGGAAAGAACACCAACATTCTGAACCTGTATGACAAGGTGGGTGGTTTCGTAAAGAAAGCAGAGTTGTGGTAACGGGCATGTGCACAGGGGGATCTCACCTGCTTTCCTCAGGTAGATGCTTTCCTCTCCAGTGAGGATGTGCAGAGCGCTCCAGTCAAGTCCATTATAGAGGAACACTTGGCCAACCTGATAGTTCGTTTCAAGTCGTACTTTCCTGACATGGAGGATAAACCTGCACAGCTTGATTGGGTAAGAAACCCATTTCTTCTGTCAGAAGCAAACAGAGAAATGCTTCCTCTCTGTCACCAGGAAAAACTCTTGGATGCGTCATCTGACCGCGGCCTAAAGATGACATTTGAAAACTCCACTCTCACGCAGTTTTGGGTGTGTGTGAAAAAGGAGCATCCTGAGCTGGGAAAAACAGCTTTGGAGCCTCTACAGATGGAGCATCTTATTTCAGACAGTTTGAAACGCGAGGGTCGTGATTGGTCCGTGATCGGCCCGTGATCGGTTCGTGATGAAGAGCCGGCCCCCAGTCTGACTTGATACCGCCCCCGTGATAAATAAATGTAATTATTGTGAAGCCAGCTGCAATGGATCATTGATCCACCAGGGAGTGCAGTGGGGTTCCACACTGGAGCTCATGTGAAATCAACTTCGATACAGTAAGTTGGATGTACAGTATGTCTGGTACTAATGTATAGCGGATCTTTGTTAAGATCCATATGTCACGGATAGGATCATAGTCTGTGCTAAATAAGACATGTAATCATTTACAAAACATCACCATGTTGTTATTTAACAAAATAATGTTGTTTAGTCAAAAAAAACGAACGAGAGGAAATGCAGCCGGCTCTCCCGATTTTTAATCCTAATTTAATCATCATCTTCACCACGATCATATATGTTTATGTTCACCGAATTGACATGAAATCACTGACAAATATTAATATTCTGTATTCAACTTCATTAGGTGCGTTCACACCGGAGTACTTTGGTGTAGTTCATCAGAACTACGATATATTTGCGTTCACACCAAAAAGCCCCAGGAACTAAAGTAGCTCAAATTAGTTCGTCCGACCCGCTTTTCAGTCCCTGCTAGAGAGCAGGGACTGTCGTGGGAGAAAATAGTTTGCACGTTTGATTGGCTGTGCGGAATGCAAACCACGCCCGTTTGACTCTGAATTTTGTTTTGGAAGCGGCCATTGTATTTGCTCGCTTCGGCCAGCGTACCCGAAGAGTTTACTTTTGTGAAAGCAGTTATTATAGCAACGCTAAATAAATCATCGCAGCGGTGGAATTTATGAGGATGTCTCGGCGCTTCTGGCGATTTACTCGGAGGACGTGAAGCATTCAGAATTCATTCAGAAGCTTCTACTGAATGCAGTTTCCGTGGCTCAACAAAGTTAGCAGACCTGGCAAAGTCATGTCGGGACGACTACGAAGGTAAAATAAAATACATGCACTGCACTGTTTTAATCTGCACAATACTGGTTTTAGATGTACTTTTATTTGCTCAGTAGATCGAGCTAGCCATGCTAGAACTTGCTAAGGTTAGGTCCAAGCTGGCTAACAACATCTAGCTAGCTAGCTATTCTCAGCCGTGCCCGCTATGAACACGTTTTGACTTGTGAATAAGTGTGCAATGTTCTGTAATTTGCTTCACTAACTCATGGCACTAATCGTGTGTTTCAGGCGAGGTGTTTCTCTCAGGATTAGAAACTAGTTTTCCACTCCGGGATAAAACGATAATATAACGTTAGCAATTAGCATGCTAGCTGGACATAATGCTACCTCTGTATTCTACATTGTAGTTGCTATAATTTCAAGTAATTTGCAACATTCATTCTACATGTTGATGGTAAAAGCTTAAACAGTTGATTACCTGCATGCCACAAAGACTGATGATCTAATATTTTTGCACATTTAAGTAAAAATGTAATTGAAATTCTATTTATTTTTCCTTTTTTTTATTGATTGTTATAATTGTACTCAGCTATGTTATGTTAGATGTCAATCCACTTACACTGTAACTACTCTGGCCTTGAAAGAAGGTTACACATCTAACTGATGTCCACTAATCCCTATAAAACAAAGTTCAAGCATACATTAAGCACAAAACAATAAATAAGGGCACTTTGATATTTATTCTTTATTTGATATTATTTGATCCTATCTATCTATCTACTTTACACCTGCATTTTGTACACTGTCCCCTGTCTGCACCATGTCCAATGTTGGACAATGTTGTCTCGTTGTTGCGATTAAACTGATCTTGTATCTTGCATATTTCCCCTTAGGAAAGTGGGCACGCGATGACAGCTTCCTTGACACCATCATGGCGATGGACCGCCGTGCCATGGTCAGCAAGGAGAATGAGGACCTGCGTGCCAAGGAGATGCACGACGAACGGCTGCTGCATTCACACAAGGCCCAGGAATCGGACGACTAGCTGCTCATGGTGCCAGGTGGAGCAACAAACCCTTTCAGGCTGGGCTTCTGGCAGTGCTAAGCGAGCTGATTAAATCCAACAGGCCTTCAATACAAAAATTAAGAAAAACTTGTCGTCGTTGATAAACTGTACAATGACTTGTTGGGAGGCGTGTGGTGCAGTGGTCTGGTGCGTTGGTGTTCGGATCAGGGGAGCACAGGTTCAAACCCCACTGCAGTCAGGATGTCGTTGTGTCCCTGGGCAAGACACTTCACCCCAAATTGCCTACACCTGGGACAGTTAATTTTGTATTATTGTGATTATATATATGCCACTGTTATTAATACTGACACCTAACTTTGCACTAAGGTGTGTCTGCTGCTGAGCCTACCTATTGTTATTATATATATATATATATATATATATATATATATATATATATATATATTGCCACTGTTATTATATTGTTTTGATACTACTGACACTTATTGATCTGCTGCTGATAAATAAAAGAGAACCTACATGCACGGCACTAGCATCATGACTGTCTTTGTTTAAACCAGCAGCAGTGCAGCGGTACACAGACTAACCTGTGTGTGTGTAACGTAGTTCTTCAGGTGTGTATGCTTAACATGTATGTATTTATCACAGTAAAGATGGTATACAAACGTTTTTAAAGAGCTTTGAACCTCATCCCATTGTCTTTAACACACATTTAACATAATAATATACTCATTAATATACAAATATACAATGTACAAAAGATCAGCTTTAGTGTCAATTTACAATTTCCATGCTGTTCAGATGCCTCTCCCCAACGTTGCTTCCAGGCGAATACAGAGGAGTTGAAAAGAGCCCGGAAATCTTTGATCCACTGGTGTACGTTGGCACCACCTCCCACCAGGCCGACGTTCTATTGTTCACCCAGAGTTCCGTAGTATTCGCATATCTGGAACACATACAAAGACACAAATTAGCCCTACATAACTCCATAAATCCTACATTAGATAGTATTAATGTGATTTAATGAACGTACCATTGCTGTTCTTTGGGCGTGATAACGGCCATCATCCTCAGCTGTCCTACGGCAAAACATGTCCATAGCGTGTGCTTTCGTCGTCCAATCCTTTTGTTAAGGCTTCTTAACCGCCTTCGCCTCCGACTCAGCATTTCTATTGCATTTGAATGGTCGATCTGTATTTGTATTTGTGGCTGAGTTATTGGCTTAAATAACTCAGTTACGAAGCTGTATAACACGACCACCAAAACGTCAACTCCATACCGTGTCTGAGGTCGGAAGGTAAACAAGCATACAGCGGAAGCGGAAGTTTTTTTTCTTCTTCTTCTCTCGTTTTTTTTTGGCGAATTGCAACTTTAAGATGCATACCGCCACCTACTGTACTCGCCGTGAAGTTGTTTGCGGCCTGCCAGTAAACCCAAAGCAGAAGAAGAAGAAGTGACGTCAGCGGCTCATTTGCCTAATCCACCCCCAGGAACTCATTTTGGTGTGAACGCGATCTGCTTTAGTTCATCAGAACTAAAGGAGCTCTCATGAACTAAAGTTCTCATGAACTACTGTGGGAAAAGTACTTGGTGTGAAACGATCAGGATGGGTGTTATTTTTCCCCACAATGACCAAGTCGCTACAAATTATCCCGCTTATTACATGGCCACATTCTCAACAAAGTAACGACATGACTCCCAATCTTAATTGAAATGCTTTTATGGATTTAGAAAATGTTTTTATTGATTTAAAAAATAGTTGTATGTATTGATTTAAATTGACATGCATCCGCTAAGAGAAATAGTCACAAGACACACACAGTGGCTTTAGGCAAAGCAGAAAAAGAACACTCAAAGCGAGAGATGAGTTATTATTACAACGTGACTTCACTATTATTTAACAACTGTTTTTATTGGGTTCTTTTATTTGGGGTTAAGTATAGGTGAATTGCACAAATGTGGGAAGATCGTGATGTCTCCTCCGATCTGCTTTATGATATTCTTTCTCCCGCTGTGTAGATTGGGGGACAGCTGTCCTCTGTCTTCAATGTTCGACATCGCGTGAAACAGAGGATTTCGACATTCTGTATTCATTGCTTACTTCCTTAAACCTTTTCTCCTCCTTATCTCTTTCATGACTTTTTATTTAATGCTTTATAACAGCTGTAATAGTTTGTTTAGAAATCCTAGAAACACTTTTACGGCAGCTCTCATTTACGGTAACTCCTTCTGACGTCATAGCTACCCACGTATAATATATAAACAAAGTCTTGGCTTTCAGAATATTAAACTTTTATTTCCAAAATCACACGATAAATACATTTGTGAAGCTTGTAAAGGGAAGATGACAGGCACCTCTCACTCGCAATCTGCTCCTCCGCAGCACGGCCCCCCTCCCTCCGGCTGAAATTATGAATGTACAGTAAGGCATAGTAATCATAGATAACACGGCAGGGTCCGTTACAGTTTGTTTTCATCTGATTTCAAATAAACAAAGTCTTGGCTTTCAGAATATTAAACTTGTTTCGGCAAATTTAGATGATAAATACAACTATGAAGCTTGTAACGGCATAATTACTTAAGCAGAGAACGGAGTAATTTAACGTTACAGCAGGCATAACAACAGCCGGTGTTTATTTTATTATTAAAAAAAACAACGGTGGACATAGTGGAAAGTGAAATTGACATTGTCAAATTTAATAAAAATACAAAATAATGTATCTGTGTACGTGTTTTACTATGTGATCTGCATGCACTTATCAAACATTTAATTAAAGAATGGTGATATACACAGCTGTGATGCAGCGGGAGGAGCAAAACACACACTTCAAGTCAGATCATCACCCTTAGCTATTTCAATTACCTCTCAAACAACCTAAACTAGTTATACAATATATTTGTACTGTCAGCCGGGATCAGCTGCTGCATGAGACATATAAGTATTTTTACAACTTGTATTTAGAAATACTCTGTTTTAATTATTGATGCATACATGTGTTCATCCATTCAATGTGGCATTTGCTATAATGGGGTTAATGAATGATATTACTTAATAACACAATACACTATATAATATATGATATGATAATTACATTTGAATTTGATTCATTTCTTATTTCATAGTTTCTCATCATTCAGGGTTCTTACACCTTTTCCAAAGTCAAATTCAAGCACTTTTCAAGCATTTTCAAGGTGCATTTTCAAGCTTTTCAAGCATCTTACAGCTGTTGTAAATTACATATTTATATACACATACTTATACTCAAATGATTATTTCCCTACCTCATATTAAATCAGATGCTATAAACAACCAAATGTGTGTTTCATAATAGCATTCTACATGAGGATGAAAAATTAAAATGTTTAGAAAAGAAAACTAAGTTTAATATTTCAAAATGAGTGACCCATCTGTACGTAGACTGGGCATCCCATATAACCTGGCTGAGCCAATATAAAACAATCAGCCAAATAACTTTTCAATACATTATTGATTACTATTTTTGAGGTACTTTTAGGTTATCAGTAAACACAAGTCAGAGGTAAATGGTGTACTTTGACTCCACTACATGTATTTAATACCTTTAGTTACTTTACAGATGTGGATGAATGATGTGAAATATAATCAAGTGTTGAATCAGACTTTAGTTCCACCTGGAGTAAATTCACAAGCTACTCTGTAGTATACAAAGTCATTCAAACTAGCTGCACCTTTACCAGCTTTGATAACACTTTCATGATCAATCATTATAAAACATATCATATACAATTATTAGGGATGCTCCGATCGCCAATTTTGGGGCCGATCGCCGGAATCAGTATCGGCCGATACCGATCGCCGATCCGATCGAGTGGGCGGGGCCTATGGGGATCTTCCATTTAAAGTGATGTTTAAAACTCAGTTAATGGGGCTCATTCACTGGCGCTTCCACAAACGGTTTGAAACCAACCAACCAACATAATTATTACATTCAAATGAAGTACATTATTCAAGTTTACATTAACTTGGGATAATAACATGGGAGAAATTAGCGGAAGCGCTCTCTTTTCCTCCCTCTCCCTCTCTCTCCTGACAGCCCGTCAGTATCTCCTGCAGCTCACTGATCCAGTAATGAGTGACCCGACAGTGAAGAATAAATATATTTATAACTAGTTTAGCTTGTTCCAGAGGTAGATCAAATAGCTAAGTGTGTTAGGTCTAACTCTTAATGTGGTCCGTCACAGCGGGTGGAGCTGCAGGATTTCTGCTTCACACACACGTTGCATACCGCTATTTTACTGTCATTTTCGGACACTTAAAATACTGCCAGACTAGTGAAGACATTTTGGCGAGCTTGTTTTTCCGCGCACAGAGAAAAGTGTCATGTATTTTACATGCAACGATAGCCTAATCTAAAATGCTCTACTACGGCGTACCTTTCGTGTGGTGTGTGGCTCGTCAGCGCAGACTCTCGCATCGTTATTGTTGCACACTTTGCAGGAGGCTACTCTTGGGCTTCGCTTGACCCTCGTCTTAGCCATGGCTTGTATTTGTCTTCTGCTAGCCAACGCTCGTTGAAACGGCAACCTCCTGGCATACTGTCATCTATCACTCTCATCAGAATGCCCTGGTCACCGTCACACACGTAACAAAAACACTTGCCGGTCACGCGCATTGCGCGGGAAGGCCGGAGCGGATCTGTTTTATGTAAAAGCGAAGCAATTAAGCGCTCTCCGACTTCTTTATTTTCTTTTAATCTAAAAAGCGAAGTAAAGCATTTACAATTTCAAGCACTTTATCCCAAATTCAAGCACCATTCCCAAAATTCAAGCACTTTTCAAACCTTGAAAACACCTCATACAATTTCAAGCATTTTCAAGGATTTCCAGCACCCGTACGCACCCTGTGTGTTACTATTAGCTAGTTGTACCTAATAAACTGGCAACTGAATATATATTTACAGTATAATCTCTCCCTACTACACATACAAAAATATGGGGAACACTGGAGATTATTTTGTATTGAACACTGATGCTACAGGAAAGAAAGCCCTCTCTTAATTGTATATTTTATGAAATCACGTGAGCCCATTTTTAACACTGAAACCTAAAGAGCTTAATTTAAAATAAATCCTAAAGTAGTGAAGTAAAGGGAGATTATATTCAACATATCCATTGTGTACCTTACAATAATTAGAATTCTTATGGCAATATTCAAATCTTGGAACTAGAACCTGAATGGGATGTGAGCAACACAAGAGATTATGTTTGAATAATATAACCTCAGTGACAGAATCAAGCTTTGATGACACCAGGACAGTTCATACTTTTTCAAACTAAATCTATAATTTATTATAATTTTTTCACTATAAAAATTCAAATAATTGTCTTCCTGCGATAGAGCTCCTGAAACAATGCAACAAGATAAACTATATTTATTGATGATCTGTCACATACATTCAAAACAGTTATTATGCTGACTTACATGCCACAGCCTCAGAAACGTGGAGTCATCTTCATGCAGATATGCAGGCAGAGCACGGAGGACAGCAGCACGTCGGACATGGACGTCACCTTGCTCCTTGAGTGTGAGAACATATCTTTGTTTTACTTTGGATGCTAAACAGTATAGCCACACAACAATTGATATCACAAGAAAGGGCTTTTCCATGAATGAAGAGATTACCATTTTGACAAAGATAATCCACTCTAGTATGACAATAAAACACCAAGAGGCATAACCGACTCACCTGGAGGTCATAGGAGACGAATAGCTGATTCAGAACTTCAGCTACCTTCCCTTTGCTTGCCGCCTTCTACCTGAACAGGCTCTGAAGACGGGGGCATGTCTATCCAACTCCGCATAGAAGTGGTTCTTCAGGTTGAGGTTTGTTATCCTGTGAAACTGCAGTAATCTGCCAAAATATAAAATGACTATTTAATTCGCAGTACAATGTACATGTGGACTGAAGGCAGCAGAGATAAACACAAACATAACATGCTAAAACTGAGTAAACATGTCAAAGTTATCAGTGACAAAGGCACACAAAATAATTATATTGTGGTAATAAATACAATATTTTCACCTGTGACTCCATTTTCAAGGCAGGCCAGCGTTCCAGGATCTCTCCAACAGGTAGCTCATCATTGATGATCTCATTGCGCCGCAGGGCAAAGGTAGTCTGCATTAACTTTTCAATCAAGGAAAGGTTTTTATCACTCCTCGTAACTTCATCTACGATTTGGAGTCTCAATCGCTCAAGGCTTGTACCATCTTCACCCAGTGGGAAATTAGGCGAGAAATTCACCTCTGCCCTCTTTGGTCTTTTGATGTTAGAGTCGGATTGAAGAAGCCATATATCTGCCAGTTGCTTCAGTTTAGCGTATAAAATATATACGGCTGTACCGACGCCATGATAAGACTGATGTTCCGCTGAGAGCAGCCGGGAAAAGCACTGTTAGACATGGGCGGAGCCTCTCTGGTGGTTGACTAATCAGAACAGAGTGGCCGAGCTGACCAATCGGAGCACACTAGGCTCACAGGGAGGGGGGGGGCAAGAGCTCCAACGAGTCGTTTAGTGGAGAGAGTGAATACTGCTGAATACACATGCTTGACAGAGATGCTGTATGCGAAACCAATGTGAGTTTGGAAAATTGCACAGTATAAATCTATTTTAGTATACCTCAACAATGTAATTATGATCAGTGGAAATGGCCATGACATGGGCCCTTTAAGCTTTTTCTGCATTTTTGTAGCTAAAAGCAGCTACCATTCAGCTAATAACATATTCAGCTTTTTCTGCATTTTCAGCTAAATTCAGCCACAAATGTTCACAGTTTACAGCATTCGCACGCATTTTCTGCAGGAAATGCATTTTCTAGTTCTTCCCCTTATTATTTCAGCTAATACTTTGGCTCTCCATAACTTCAGCTTATTTTCAGCAACAGAAACCATTCAAATATTAAACTATTCAGCCTTTTCAGGAATCAATGGGACACCTTCAACTTTTAAAAAATATTTTATACTTTTTGAAATATTCAACTTTTTAAACTCTTTTTTTAACATGGAAGTCAATGGGAGATGCCTTCAAATCCTCTTTTCCTACACCTTGCGCCAAATGCTACTCCTTCCACATACTTTCAGCTAGACACTTCATTCCAACTTTAAAATGATCACAAGACCTTCAGCTATTCTTTTTTTTAATATCTTTTACACTTTTTGAGATATAGAATTTAGTTTGGAGCTTGGTAGAGAGGCCTTTTTCAGATTTTAACATTAGTGTGGATGGAGCAGCTCGTTAAGTCTAGAGTGCTTTGATCTCAAAACAGAGTGCAGCAGTGCTTCAAATCCTCCCCAAAAAATGTTTTAAACTTGCCATAATTCCCAAATCCTACACTCCTCAGACATATTTTTTCATGAAAAACGTAGGAAAACCTCTCCTAGGTTGGGAAATAAAAAACAATTAAGAAGAATTATTAAACAAAATGCCTCTTGAGGGCATGAAGTGACAAAAAGTCCACCTAGCTCCCAATTGATTCCCATGTTAAATCTTTCCGGAACTTTCTTCAGAACAGAGAGAAGTACACTTTAGACAAACTGCTCCCATCTCCACATTTTACACACAAAACAAACAAAAAACAACATATATCAGTTCATTGGGGTTCCCTGATGCTCACGGTCTGGTCATTTTTTGATAGGAGCCATAGTTTTTGAACAGGTGGCAAAATTGTCAGATATAATCCTCAATGCATTCTTAATGGGACTCAGTGCTGCAGTTGGTAAATCGTCATAAGTCGTCACCATGGTTTTCTGCTGAATTGTCTAGTCTCCTTCATGAGAGAACCAAGGCCTGGGCAAAGGCTAGGCAATCAGGCTCAGAAGTAGAATGGCTGCGATTTAGGCAGCTAAGGAATAGCTTCACATCACAAATCAAGTCTAAGTATTATCTGTCAGTTACAACAAAAAACCTGAACAATCCTAGAACATTTTGGAAGGCCATTAAATCGATATCCACCGGTAAAATCCATAATGAGCTTCCTCCTTGCCTTACCACAGCATCTGGCACTATATCGGACAGGGCCACTACAGATGGAGCAGCTTATTTCAGACTCCAGCTTACTGCTTCCTGCCTGCTACCTGCCAGCTACCTGCCAGCTACCTGCCAAAGACCAGTATCTGGGAATGTTAAGCCCTCCCACTATTTTCCAAGAGGGCGTTGCCAGATTTTCAATTTCAGGATTTAACCAGCAGATGGCGCTTCATTCACAAAAACAGGAAGACAACTTTCATGGACTTTCAGTTTTGTTTAGAAGAGCATTTGAACACATCAATATTTTAGATCAAATAAAGTATATCTAATCTTGTAATTCAATAATATATAGTCTTTATATATTAAATAACTATGGCCAAACTAAGACTTAGTTTTTCAAAAGAGAAAATGCAGATATTATATAAAAAACTAAAGTTAAAATCTTGTTTGTAATGCCCCAAGAGCAATAAAAACACTTGGTAAAAAAGATACAAGCTGTAAAAATACTTATATGTATTTAATACTAATAACATAATGATTAATTTCAGATGATAATACTTTTTAGTGTCTGTCTCATGCAGCAGCTGACCCGGCCGACAGTAAAAATAAACATTTATAACTAGTTTAGGTTGTTTGAGAGGTAATTAAAATAGCTAAGGGTGATGATCTGACTTGAAGTGTGTGTTTTTGCTCCTAATTAAATGTGTACAAGATGTGAAGTCAACAGGTATTCACTCAGAGGGGGGTACTGTAGCTACTATTTATTTTCAAATGCATATAGGTTCAGTCAAGAATTTGAATGCGATGGGGACACGCGTGTGATTAAAAATGAGTGTCCAAACTATGGCCAAACTAAGACTTAGTTTTTCAAAAGAGAAAATGCAGATATTATATAAAAAACTAAAGTTAAAATCTTGTTTTTAATGCCCCAAGAGCAATAAAAACACTTGGTAAAAAAATCCTGAGTGAGGCTTTCATAAATTGCATTTAGCTGACGCTTTTATCCAAAGCGACTTACTATTTAATAAATGATAAATGATTATTCATAACAAATATGAGTGATGTGTGATTATTATTCATGCTATATACTGATATAGGGCTAAGTAAGCAATCAATCCTGCAAATTAACCCTTAGTTGTTCAATATATTTATTCAGACAATGTGAGTAGAAATACAGAAATTCTGCTCCCACCTAAGGCCAACGTTGCAATATTACAACATTTCCCTAAAAACTTACCAAAACGTAAACATTTTTAAAACTCTTTCATTTCTGCTCCAGAGGCTATACAACAACATCTGAAAGGTAAAAAAAACAAACAGGGCTAGACAGCCATTTGTAGCATATGGGAGAATGGTGATGTGAACTCAACACGTAGTCACTCAGAGGGGGGTACTAATTATTTTCAAATGCATATAGGCAATGCTATTGCAATTACATGTACTGTAGGCTCTTTCAGTCAAGAATTTGAATTTGAATGGGATGGGGAGACGCTCTGCCAACACTGACCCAATCTTCTGCTCCTTACAACCCACTCACTGCCCGTGTTTTAACATGTTTTAACATGTTCTTTTGTTTTGAAAAGCTATTATAACCTTGGTGAGATCCCATTCACCCAATACACCCAATGGTGTTAACACATATTCATTGTGACGTACAATGGAAAAAATGTCATTCCTCCACACTGTATTACAAATTCAAAGTAAATGACTGTGGGTAATACAGCAATTTATTGCCTAGATTACAGATTTTGTTTACAGTGTATGTTGCATGTTTTAAATGTATTGTATTTACTTGTTTAAAATGAAGTGTGTTTTAGATTGACTTTTACAATCTAACTAACTACAGATGAAAAATAGCCTCTTGGCTAACTATAACTATTCATATTCTTGACGGGAAGAGCAGTGTAAATAGTGGCCTATATGCATTTGAAAAGCAATATAAATCACACAGTTAGTATACAATAGGCTTTAAAAGCACCATTGATAACCATTGCCTTCTCCAATTCAAACCAAGGTATCTTGGGTCAGTCTTGTCTTCCAAAAAGTTTGTGACAAGATGTGAAGTCAACAGGTATTCAATCAGAGGGGGGTAGGTACTAAATGCCACCCATTTACATGTAGGCAAACAAAGTCAAAAATCAACATACAGTAGGGGGGTGGGGGATGGTGAACGGTATGGTCAATGTTTGTAAACACAATCCCCAGGATGTGTCCCAATCAAACCAAAATAGAAAATGCAGCTATTACACTCAGACAATCTGCATTTCCTAATGTGGGACAGTTCTGTGCAAAATGTGGGACACTGAAAAGTCTATGTTAAAAAGCCTCAGTCACCTTAAATCATGTAATAAAAACATCTCAGGTCAGTAACACTGAAAGCTAAATGTGCAATACCATGTTCAGCTATGTTACTATTTATAATGTTATTGTTGTTACAACAGAAGATGTTTTTCTTTATATTGAAGTTAAATGCATCAACCTGGTGCACTTTGAGGTCAAAATTAAGAGATGTATGGATACCGCTGGAAAAAGCTGCAGTACATATACCGAGCCTGTATGTAGCGCTGTAACTTCCTCCACAAAAGCAGCCTTCTGTTTATTCAACGTGGTGGGGGCCGAGGGAACCGGGCAGAGTTTTTCGCCGGTCAACGTGTGTTAAAGTTTAAATCTTCCTTATTGAGCTTTAAAACAAATGAATAACGACATAATAATAAAATAAACACCGGCTGTTGTTATGGCTGCTGTAACGTTAAATTACTCCATTCTCCGCTTGTAATTATGCCGTTACAAGCTTCATAGTTGTATTTATCATCTAAATTTGCCGAAACAAGTTTCATATTCTGAAAGCCAAGACTTTGTTTATTTGAAATCAGATGAAAACAAACTGTAACGGACCCTGCCGTGTTATCTATGATTACTATGCCTTACTGTACATTCATAATTTCAGCCGGGCGGCGCTGCGGAAGAGCAGATTGCGAGTGAGAGGTGCCTGTCATCTTCCCTTTACAAGCTTCACAAATGTATTTATCGTGTGATTTTGGAAATAAAAGTTTCATATTCTGAAAGCCAAGACTTTGTTTATTTAAAATCAAACAAAACACCAGAACCCCGAAAAAATAGTTTTTTACGCAAATCCACGTTTATTTTGAAATGAGCCGATGCGACTTCCGACTGATTTCGATAGAGCGGGTCACATATATTATATAGTGTATTGTATTATTAAGTAATATCATACATTAACCCCATTATAACAGATGCCACATTGAATGGATGAACACATGTATGCATCAATAATTACAACAGAGCAGCGCCATATAGATAGAAGAGTTACGACAGCTGAAATCCAAAATGCTTGATCGTCACGTGGTTCAGGGAGAGTCAATAGTTCCCCTGAAGTTCGTAGCGGGACATTTGAATGCATGATTACCGGAGATAGAACTACGATTTTTGGTAATAAGTAGTGAATAAAGGTTTTGATTTGCAATATTTATACAACATACCGATATGTGTATGTATTTACATCAATATGTTTTAAAAATAAAATAGAATCTGCTAATATTTATGGATAATATTAGGAATAGTGTGAACAGCTAGTTTACTTGTTAACATACATGTTAGGCTAACGTTGCCTTGGTTAAAGAGCCTGTTGCTGTTGTGTATTGCTTTGAATTATTTAAAACAAATATTATCTTCTTAAACAGGTATGGTAGTCAGGTGCATCACTTCCTAATGTTTATTGATATATTTAGAGGGAGGGGATGGCAAGAAATGCTTCAAAACTTAGATTAGATTCATTTCTACCATTTTTTTTAATTCATGGTGGTTTCAGTAATCCCATGGTACTTGAGGACATAAGTAATCTAAATGACTAATGTACTCTTTATGACTTTCAGAAAGGACAGGAGACCAACAGGTGACTATCAATGGACTAGCAGCAACATGATTATGACGTTAAAAGTGTTGTTTTAGGTACATCCATTGTAAATACATGGAATTCAATAAACATTGAATAGCATGTCATGCAGTTTGTCTGTGCCTTTTCCTCCGTGTTGTCCTGGCATATAGTCTCCACCATGGTTTGCTGTGCTGCCTGGGGATGATCCAATCGCTCAGAGAAAGGAGTAAGAATCAGAATGTACGGCTTCCCCACTGACACAGAGAGAGGAGGATAAAATGGCTGGCTCAAGTCAGCAGGAGCAATTTAACAATCAAAACAGACAGCCGCAACAAAATATGTGAGGTAATCATATTCAAACACTGCATTTGCACTTTTTCACAAAACGAAGACCACACCATTGGGAAGCTGATCAACAGAATACACTAAAAACACTCACCCATAAATTACGTTTTTGTTTACTGTTTGGAAGTCTCAAATATGCACTCTAAATTAATATCAATAGCGATGTATCACACAAATAGCTCTCTTCCTTATTATTGTGTAACGTTAACTTTATT
This sequence comes from Lindbergichthys nudifrons, assembly GCA_943590975.1. NCBI lineage: Eukaryota > Metazoa > Chordata > Actinopteri > Perciformes > Nototheniidae > Lindbergichthys > Lindbergichthys nudifrons. The sequence goes on from CALSBW010001446.1 coordinate 71,684, forward strand.
ATACTAGTTTGTAGGCCTACTCCAACATGGAGATAGTAATTTCTCCACCTCCACTCATTACAATCACACGTGCCCCAATGTTATATTTAACTGATATTATATTCCTCCACCCCACAAAAAAATCACGTTTAGAAGCCCTTTTTCCCTAATTCCACAACATTGGATGAAATAACATTAGGAGAACGGATTAATAGGCTGTTCATGGTTCGTGTATTGCTAACTTTATCCGGTATCCTAGCCTAATCTGTTATCTGTAAACGTTATAATAATAATCCACTAACATCCTTTAATACACATGTTAATTTGACTCAGATGTGCTGATAATATCCGCAATATAAATCTTTAAACATCTTCTTACCTTTAAAAGTCCATCACGAACGGTCTATTATGCTGCAACTCTACTGTGCTACTGGCCGCAATAGTTCCCCGGAAGTCAGCGGCAAGCTAACTTCCGGGGAACTATTGACGGCTCCACGATCCGCCATTGCTGTAAAAAAACTGGTCCATTGGAGTGAACGGAGATGTCGTAACTCTTCTATTATATGGCTCTGCAACAGAGTATTTCTAAATACAAGCTGTAAAAATACTTATATGTATTTAATACTAATAACATAATGATTCATTTCAGATGATAATATTTTTCAGTGTCTGTCTCATGCAGCAGCTGGACCTGTAATTTACAGGAAAGGAGTGCGCGCTACTAAAGAGCATAGACTGAATATATAAAGAGACGCGCTACCATGGAAACCAAACAATGGTGTAGCTGTATTGAAGTCCGAGTGGAAACAGTAGCATTTGGAGCATTATGTTTGAATGAAACAGCCAGGTTGTGACTCACAAAAAAAAAGTGTTACTTCACTAACTGTAAGCTTGTCACTCAGAGTAACCTACAGTTAACTTAACTGCTGGAGAAGAAAGATCAGGGGGGGGGAGAGAGCAGTGGTTGATGGGCCATTAGGTGTGTAAACACACAGCATTCAGACTGTTTAAAAAACGGTAACAACGGACTATTTTTCTCAGCGGATGCATGTCAATTTAAATCAATACATACAACTATTTTTTAAATCAATAAAAACATTTTCTAAATCCATAAAAGCATTTCAATTAATATTGGGAGTCATGTCGTTACTTTGTTGAGAATGTGGCCATGTAATAAGCAGGATCATTTGCAGCGACTTGGTCATTGTGGGGAAAAATAACACCCAGGGATCAAGATCCCTCCGCTACGTGGATCTTGATCTGCCTGACAAGGCTCCATTACAATATAAATATTTTTTGTGAATTACTGAGTTTAGGCACGTTAATAACATTTGAATGAAGTTGAATACAGTATATTCATATTTGCTACGCGTCGGGATCCTGATTTGCCTGACAAGGCTCCATTAAAATATAAATATGTTTCGTGAATTACTGAGCACGTTAATAACGTTTTAATGAAGTTGAATACAGAATATTCATATTTGTCAGTGATTTCATGTCAATTCGGCGAACATAAACATAAATGATCGTGGTGAAGATGCATTTCCTCTCGTTCGTTTTTTTTGACTAAACAACATTATTTTGTTAAATAACAACATGGTGAGACTATGATCCTATCCGTGACATATGGATCTTAACAAAGATCCGCTATACAGTAGTACCAGACATACTGTACATCCAGCTTACTGTATCGAAGTTGATTTCACATGAGCTCCAGTGTGGAACCCCACTGCACCCCCTGGTGGATCAATGATCCATTGCAGCTGGCTTCACAATAATTCAATGTATTTATCACGGGGGCGGTCTCAAGTCAGACTGGGGGCAGGCTCTTCATCACTGGCCTTTCACGGGCCGTTCACGGGCTGTGCACGGGCCGACCACGACCCTGGCGTTTCAACCTGTCCTAAATAAGCTGCTACATCTGTATGTTAAATTGTTTTAATGAGCATTTTATGTCCTGTGGCTCTCTGTTTGATTCTGTTACTAACTCTGCTTCTGTGAACACCACAGTCTGTGACTCTGAACAATGTGGTTTGGAAAACCCTTTCAGTTTTTCTCCTTTTACTATTGAAGTCGTTCATGAAGCATTAACCAAGTTAGATCCTAAGAAACTGGCTGGTCTGGACAACGTAGAACCTTTCTTTTTAAAGATAGCTGCAGATTTTATTGCACCACCTCTTACTTCTCTTTTTAACCTCTCCCTCAGCAAGAACACAATTCCAAAAGTATGGAAGTCAGCTTATGTCCTTCCTCTACTAAAAGGTCGAGAGGCCACTTTATTAAATAATTATAGACCCATCTCTAAATTGTCAGTTCTGGCCAAGGTTCTTGAAAGTCTAGTGAGTGAACAGGTAAAGGTGTTTTTAAGTAAAAATGACATGTAAACATCAGTCAGGTTTCTACGGTGGCCCGGAAGTGCAAGACACCACAGCATTTCACAAAACACAACAGCATTTCAGAAAACGCAACAGCATTTCACAAAACGCAACAGCATTTCACAAAACGCCGCAGCATTTCAGAAAACACAACAGCATTTCACAAAACGCCGCAGCATTTCAGAAAACACAACAGCATTTCACAAAACACAACAGCATTTCAGAAAACGCAACAGCATTTCACAAAACGCCGCAGCATTTCAGAAAACACAACAGCATTTCACAAAACACAACAGCATTTCAGAAAACGCAACAGCATTTCACAAAACGCCGCAGCATTTCAGAAAACACAACAGCATTTCACAAAACGCCCCAGCATTTCACAAAACACAACAGCATTTCAGAAAACGCAACAGCATTTCAGAAAACGCAACAGCATTTCACAAAACGCTGCAGCATTTCAGAAAACACAACAGCATTTCACAAAACGTCGCAGCATTTCACAAAACGCCGCAGCATTTCAGAATACGCCGCAGCATTTCACAAAACGCCGCAGTTGCTGTTGTGTTTTGTGAAATGCTGTTGTGTTTTGTGAAATGCTGCGGCGTTTTCTGAAATGCTGTTGTGTTTTGTGAAATGCTGTGGTGTTTTCTGAAATGCTGTTGTGTTTTGTGAAATGCTGTTGTGTTTTGTGAAATGCTGCGGCGTTTTGTGAAATGCTGTTGTGTTTTCTGAAATGCTGTTGTGTTTTCTGAAATGCTGTTGTGTTTTCTGAAATGCTGCGGCGTTTTGTGAAATGCTGTTGTGTTTTGTGAAATGCTGTTGTGTTTTCTGAAATGCTGTGGTGTTTTCTGAAATGCTGCGGCGTTTTGTGAAATGCTGTTGTGTTTTGTGAAATGCTGTTGTGTTTTGTGAAATGCTGTGGTGTTTTCTGAAATGCTGTTGTGTTTTGTGAAATGCTGTGGTGTCTTGCACTTCCGGGCCACAGAAAGCAACATAGCACCATCACTGCGACAATGAAAAGTGGTGAATGCGATTGCGGATATCTTAGACAAAAAGCAGAGTTGTGCAGCTCTGTTTATTGATCTTTCCAAAGCGTTCGATACCGTCGATCATCATATCCTGAAGCAGAGGCTGGCCAGTATTGGCATATCCAGCCATGCAGTGGGGTGGTTTGTGAACTACCTCTCTGAAAGGTCCCAATGTGTTCAGTTTGATGGGCTCACTTCTGAGTGGTTTAACATTACAAATTGTGTTCCCCAAGGTTCTGTCTTAGGTCCACTTTTATTATTATTTATTATTACATGTCACTTGTTAGACGCTTTTATCCAAAGCGACTTACATACTCAATACTGTGGACAATCCCCACAGGAGCAATTTGGGGTGAAGTGTCTTGTCCAGGGACACAACGACATGCTGACTGCAGTGGGGTTTGAACTTGTGACCCCCTGATCCCAACACCAAAGCCACTGCGCCACATGCCTCCTTTATTCGCGATCTATATCAACAGTTTAGGTCAAAATGTGAATGAAGCGATTTAAATGTTTATGCGGACGACACCGTGATGTATTGTGCAGGTCCCTCCATTAAGGAGGCTGTTGTTAAATTGCAGGCTGTTTTTAATATTATTCAGACTCAGCTCTCTGAGCTTAAGCTTATTTTAAATGTTGATAAAACTAAGGTAACGCTATTTTCGAAAGCCAACTAGACACCGTAGACCACTTTGGATATTGTTACTACGCAAGGAAAAGTACATGAAGTGGTTGCCTGTTATAAATACCTTGGTATCTGGCTTGATAATTGCCTCTCTTTTAAACTTCAGGTCAATAATCTGCTTAGAAAGCTGAGGGTCTCAATGAATATAAGAAAGCACTGCGTAAAGCGAGAGCAGCTTACTTCATTAATAGATGAGAATAAGAATAATGCAAGATTTCTTTTCAGCACTGTAGCCAGGCTGACAGAGAGCCACAGCTCTATTGAGCTTTCTATTCCCATAGCACTCAGTAGTAATGATTTTATGTGCTTTTTTAACGATAAAATAGTTACTCTTAGAAACAAAATTAATGACCTCTTGCCTTTGACCAGCATACAGATGGAGCATCTTATTTCAGACAGTTTGAAACGCGAGGGTAGCGATTGGTCCGTGATTGGTCCGTGATCGGCTCGTGATCGGTTCGTGATGAAGAGCCGGCCCCCAGTCTGACTTGATACCGCCCCCGTGATAAATACATTTAATTATTGTGGAGCCAGCTGCAATGGATCATTGATCCACCAGGGGGTGCAGTGGGGTTCCACACTGGAGCTGATGTGAAATCAACTTCGATACAGTAAACTGGATGTTGTGGTGCCGAGAGACGGGAGTCGGAGGCAGGGTATCAAAAGTACAAGCTAAACTTTTATTTAGCATCTGAACACACATGTAAACAACTTCATGCCCGGGAAGCGAAGACCGGCGGAAACAGCTGGTCCGGTTCACTAAAATGTCCGTGCGGAACAATACCCCAACCCATAGATCCGTGGGTGAATAATGTCAATCACCACAATGTACAGTATGTCTGGTACTAATGTATAGCGGATCTTTGTTAAGATCCATATGTCACGGATAGGATCATGCTAAATAGGACATGTAATCATTTACAAAACATCACCATGTTGTTATTTAACAAAATAATGTTGTTTAGTCGAAAAAAACGAATGAGAGGAAATGCAGCCGGCTCTCGATTTTTAATCCTAATTTAATCATCATCTTCACTATGATCATTTATGTTTATGTTCGCCGAATTGGCATGAAATCACTGACAAAGATGAATATACTGTATTCAACTTCATTCAAATGTTATTAACGTGCCTAAACTCAGTAATTCACTAAAAATATTAATATTTTAATGGAGCCTTGTCAGGCAGATCAAGATCCGCGTAGTGGAGGGATCTTGATCCCTGGGTGTTATTTTTCCCCATAATGACCAAGTCGCTGCAAATTATCCCGCTTATTACATGGCCACATTCTCAACAAAGTAACGACATGACTCCCAATATTAATTGAAATGCTTTTATGGATTTAGAAAATGTTTTTATTGATTTAAAAAATAGTTGTATGTATTGATTTAAATTGACATGCATCCGCTAAGAAAAATAGTCCGTTGTTACCGTTTTTTAAACAGTCAGAATGAAACGGCAGCTCTCAGCTGTGTGTCTTTTCCAACAGTTAAGTTAACTGTAGGTTACTCTGAGTGACAAGCTTACAGTTAGTGAAGTAACACTTTTTTTTTGTGAGTCACGACCTGGCTGTTTCATTCTAACATAACGCTCCAAATATGACAAATAAAGTCAAAATGTCACAGTGTTTACAAACATTGACCATACCGTTCACCAGCCCCCACCCCCCTATGTTGAGTAGGCTATACTCTTTGTTTAAAACTAATTGGCCATCGGAATGTGTGTCCCAACCCCCCCCCTGTGATATCTCTTCTCCAGCAGTCTGTAGGTTTGTGTTCGCATATTTATGCTGTCGCAGTTCCTGTTGTTTCTATCGCGCATTGCCGGAATGAAAGGGTCTGTGCCGGAAATATCAAGATAACACGGCAGGGTCCGTTACAGTTTGTTATCATCTGATTTCAAATAAACAAAGTCTTGGCTTTCAGAATATTAAACTTGTTTCGGCAAATTTAGATGATAAATACAACTATGAAGCTTGTAACGGCATAATTACTTAAGCAGAGAACGGAGTAATTTAACGTTACAGCAGGCATAACAACAGCCGGTGTTTATTTTATTATTATATATAGTCGTTATTCATTTGTTTTAAAGCTCAATAAGGAAGATTTAAACTTTCACACACATTGACCGGCGAAAAACTCTGCCCGGTTCCCTCGGCCCCCACCACGTTGAATAAACAGAAGGCTGCTTTTGTGGAGGAAGTTACAGCGCTACGTACAGGCTCGGCATATGCAGCTTTTTCCAGCGGTATCCATAAATCTCTTAATTTTGACCTCAAAGTGCACCAGGTTGATGCATTTAACTTCAATATAAAGAAAAACATCTTCTGTTGTAACAACAATAACATTATAAATAGTAACATAGCTGAACATGACTGAGGCTTTTTAACATAGACTTTTCCAATGTCTGAGTGTAATATCTGCATTTTCTATTTTGGTTTGATAAGGACACATCCTGGGGATTGTGTTTACAAACATTGACCATACCGTTCACCAACCCCCACCCCCCTACTGTATGTTGATTTTGTTTTCCTACATGTAAATGGGTGGCATTTAGTACCTACCCCCCTCTGAGTGAATACCTGTTGTACCTGTCCGGGGCTAAGCCCATAGGACGATGCTCTGATGTCAACCTCCCCCGTCGCACCTTCTAACAGAGACCCCCCACATATCAAATCCCAATTTAACCCCTGGCCTCTGGAGAAGAAATGAAAGAGTTTTAAAAATGTTTACGTTTTGGTACGTTTTTAGGGAAATGTTGTAATATTGCAACGTTGGCCTTAGGTGGGAGCAGAATTTCTGTATTTCTACTCACATTGTCCGAATAAATATATTGAAAAACTAAGGGTTAATTTGCAGGATTGATTGCTTACTTAGCCCTATATCAGTATATAGCATGAATAATAATCACACATCACTCATATTTGTTATGAATAATAATTTATAATTTATTAAATAGTAAGTCGCTTTGGATAAAAGCGTCAGCTAAATGCAATTTATGAAAGCCTCACTCAGGATTTTTTTAACAAGTGTTTTTATTGCTCTTGGGGCATTAAAAACAAGATTTTAACTTTAGTTTTTTATGTAATATCTGCAAACTAAGTCTTAGTTTGGCCATAGTTATTTAATATATAGCGCCATCTCCTGGTTAAATCCTGAAATTGAAAATCTGGCAACGCCCTCTTGGAAAATAGTGGGAGGGCTTAACATTCCCAGATACTGGTCTTTGGCAGGTCTTAGGCAGGTAACTGGCTGGTAGTAGGCAGGAAGCTGTATGCTGGAGTCTGAAATAAGATGCTCCATCTGTAGTGTATCAACAGCTCCCGGAAACGTTAGTTTTAATATTACACTAGATAGTAAATTAGAATGCTTTTCAGCCATAAACCTTGAACAATTGAATTCAATGATTCTTTCTTCTAAACCAGGGGTGGGGAACCTCCGGCCCCCGGGCCGTATACGGCCCGCGAGACCATTTGGTACAGCCCTCGAGGTAATTTATAAACACACGCAAAAAAGAAAATAATTAAAGAAATCTTGACCGCAAAATAATTAAACAAGCGAGTGCCTGTTTTTCCTGGCCAAGGTCAGGGTCCTTGAACACAACACGAGCCAAACGTGTCATCACGTGGTATATGTCTCGTCTGACAGGGGTGTAGTGCTGACGGAGAGCACTAGAACGCCGTTCCGCCACTTCACAAATGTCAGTACCCATAAGGAGCCGAACACATGCCGCAGTTTTTGCGTGGCTGTGTCTTAGTTGTAGCCCAGTGGTGATCTGTTCATCTGTCATACTGATCAGACAGTCAATAACTTTGTTGTTATTAGCATCTGGTTAGCTAGCTATGCTAACGAATATAAGAAGCTTTTTATACAACCAGTGAGGTAGAGGCACATCTTCATATGATCATTACAATTATAAAAAAATAAGAGAATAAAGTAAACAAGTATAAAATACTATATGACAGTAAAAAAAAGTATACAGTTTAAAAGGGGAGTGATTTGTAAAATATCCATAAAGAAAAAGTAAATCTGTTTACAGTTCTGTTTCATATGGGTGTTGAGAGATGTATCCATAGATTTCTTAATGTTGCTCTCAAAGTGCACCAGATTGATGCTTTTAACTTCAACATTTAAAAAAATCTTCCCGGGGGAGCATGAGACCCCCCTAGAGGAGGTTAGGTCTAGCTTTAGAACACATCATAGCACAGAGACAGCTCTGGTTAAAGTCATAAATGACATTCTAATAGTCTCAGACAAAGGACTTGTCTCTATTCTTGTCTTGCTCGATCTCAGTGCTGCATTTGATGCTATCGACCATGATATCCTATTGCAAAGACTAGAGCACTTAGTTGGCCTAAAGGAAACTGCCTTAGGCTGGTTTAGGTCCTATCTATCTGAACGCTCTGAGTTTGTATGTGTCAACGATGAATCTTCCATGCAAACGAAAGTTAGCCACGGAGTGCCACAGGGCTCAGTGCTTGGACCTATTTTGTTCACATTATATATGCTTCCGTTAGGCAATATTATAAGGAATCATTCTGTACATTTTCATTGTTTTGCAGATGATACTCAACTATATTTATCAATCAAGCCTGATGAAATTAATCATCTAAATAAAATTCAAGACTGCCTGAAGGACTTAAAAACGTGGATGACTTTAAACTTTTTGATGTTAAACACGGCCAAAACTGAAGTTATTGTACTCGGCCCAAAGAATCTACGAAACAAACTATCTAAAGATATACTAACTATGGATGGCATTCATTTCACTGTAAGGAATCTTGGTGTTATATTTGATCAGGATTTATCCTTAAACGCCCACATAAAATCAATTTCAAGGACCGCCTACTTCCATCTACGTAACATTGCAAAAATCAGGCATATCTTGCCTCAAAACGATGCAGAGAAACTAGTCCATGCATTTGTTACTTCAAGGCTGGATTATTGTAACTCTTTATTATCAGGGTGTACCAAGAAGTCAGTTAAGTCGCTTCAGCTGATTCAAAATGCTGCAGCACGTGTACTAACCAGAGTTCGGAAAAGGGACCACATTACTCCAGTTCTGGCTGCCTTACACTGGCTCCCTATAGAACACAGGATAGCATTTACAATTCTTCTTCTCGCCTACAAAGCCCTTAATGGGCAGGCGCCATCTTACCTTAAAGAACTCATTATACCCTACTGTCCTACTAGGGCGTGCGTTCCAAGAATGCAGTTGTTGGTTGTTCCTAGAGTCTCTAAAAGTACAATGGGAGCCAGAGCCTTTTCTCATCAAGCTCCACTTTTGTGGAATCAGCTTCCAGTTTGTGTTCGGGCGGCAGACACCCTATCCGTTTTTAAGAGTGCGCTTAAGAACTTCCTTTTTGATAAAGCTTATAGTTAGGGCTGATTAGATGTAGCCCCTAGTTTTGCTGCTATAGGCTTAGACTGTCGGGGGACACCTTACTTCTTCCTTCTCTCTGTCTGTACCTGTGTACTCTCATGTTCCCAATAACCCAGCTTTCCCAAATTTATTTTTGGTGTCTATCTATGCCGGGATCCTGAGTCATGGCTGATCCTGTTGCTGTGGTCCTGAGTCCTGGATTGCGAGCCCTGGATCTTGAGTCGTGGCTGTGCCTGTTGCTGTGGTCCTGGATCATAAGTCCTTGATGGATATCCTCGTGGATTCATCTTCTTATTATAGACACATGCATTTCCAAACATTTGGACTACCTATGTTGTAAATGTATTATCTTTTCAATGTACACACGGCATCTATTGCACGTCTGTCCGTCCTGGGAGAGGGATCCCTCCTCTGGTGCTCTCCCTGAGGTTTCTCCCATTTTTCCCCTTTAAACTGTGGGGTTTTTCCTTTTTTGGAAGTTTTTTCTTGTACGATGTGAGGGTCTAAGGACAGAGGGTGTCATATTGTCATACTGATATTCTGTACAAACTGTAAAGTCCACTGAGACAAATGTAACATTTGTGATATTGGGCTGTATAAATAAAAATTGATTGATTGTGTGAAGCTAGGTTTCTTTTTCAGAAACAAGTCCTGTTTCTCACTTGAGGCCAGGAAAAGGCTAGTCTCTGTGACCTTTTTACCTGTGCTAGACTATGGTGATCTGATCTATATGAATGCACCTGCCCACCTGATCAAGTTAGATCCTGCCTTTCACAGTGCACTGAGATTTGTTACTAATTGTAAAGTATTAACTCATCACTGTACCCTGTATGCCAGGGCAGGTTTGCCTTCACTAACTGTACGGAGGCTCAGTCATTGGTACATGTGCTAGGACTGACTTAGGGAAAAAAGCTTTTATGTGCGCAGCTCGTCTTGCTTGGAACAGTCTGCAAAAAAGAATGGAAACTGAGCAATTTGGTTCCACTGCATGTTTTTAAAGCTCGGAGAGATGCTATGCCATCTGACACTGTTGGTGCCTGTAAATATTGTTAGGTATGTCAATTGTAACCCTGTAACTATGTTGTATGATGTCCTTTTTGTTTTTCTGTTGTTTTATGTTTTTATGTCTTCATGTGTAACCTAATTGCTGCAGGTCTCCCTTGAAAAAGAGATTGATGATCTCAATGGGATTCACCTGGTTAAATAAAGGTTTGAAATTAAATATCTTTGGACGTCCTGCACTAAACTGTTTTATTGTAGATGTCACAAACGAGCTGAGAACCAAAATGCAACACACGGGAAACCAGGGATAGTCGGTAACCAGCTTTATTTAAGGCAATAGGCTGGTAGGAGACGAAACGGCAGATAGTAGGCAAAGGGCTGGTCGGGGACAGGCGAGGGTTCCAGGAGAAAGCAGGACGGGAGTCGCAGGTACAGACCGGGTCAGGGAGCAGGCGAGGCAGAATAGTCCGGGTACAGGCAGGGTCAGGAAACAGGCGAGGCAGGCTGGTCAGGGATAGGCAGGGTCGAAACCGGGAGAGCAATCTGGAAGGTAATGCGGGAAAGACTGGCATGCTGCAAAGTACGATCTGGCACTGAGGTGAAAGTGAAGTGGGCCTATATACTAATGGAGCTGATGGGTGTAACAGAGTGAGAGAGAGAGACAGGGTGCGACTACCAGGTGACTAAGGAATGTTAATGCTGAAAATAGGTGAGTGAGAAGAAATGTCGTCCAGATAAACAAAAACATAACGATCCAACATGTCCCGGAGTACATCGTTCACCAACGCTTGGAAAACTGCAGGGGCGTTGGTAAGTCCAAATGGCATCACCAGGTACTCGTAATGTCCCGAAGAGGTGTTGAAGGCGGTCTTCCATTCATCCCTCTCACGGATTCGTACCAGGTGATATGCATTTCGTAAATCCAGCTTAGTGAAGATTGTAGCCCCTTGTAGTAACTCGAACGCTGACGAGATGAGTGGCAGGGGATATCGATTATTCACCGTGACGTCGTTCAGACCCCGATAGTCAATGCAGGGTCTCAGGGTCTTGTCCTTCTTCGCCAACAAAAAAAAACCCTGCTCCTGCGGGTGATGTGGAAGGACGAATAATTCCCGCAGCCAGAGAGTCATTGACGTAAGTCTCCATGGATTTCGTCTCCGGTGCCGAAAGCGAGTACAACCGGCCCTTGGGTGGGACTGCGCCTGGATGTAGCTCAATGGCGCAGTCATAGGGCCGATGAGGTGGGAGAGATGTCGTCTTAGTCTTGCTAAAAACCTCCTTAAAGTCCAAATATTCTGCCGGAACCCCTGTGACATCCGGAACCAGGTTCATATCCACAGATAGTTGAGGTGCGGCGGCCTGCTTGAGGCAAACCTGATGACAGGAGGAACTCCAACCTAGGATGGACCCAGTTGCCCAGTCAATGTTCGGGTTGTGGCGGCGGAGCCATGGATAACCCAAAATCTGAGGAATTTGGGGGGACCGTAGCACATGAAACTGGATTGTCTCATGGTGGTTCCCCGACATGAGCATATGGACCGGTGTCGTCTGGTGTGTCACCGTTCCCAGCAGATGACCATCCAAAGCATTAGCCGGTACCGGCTGGGGCAACTGAACCTGTTGGATGCCCAGCTGTCGTGCGAGCTCCTCGTCAATGATGCTGACATCTGATCCGGAGTCGATAAAAACAGCCAGAGCCTGAGATTTGCCTGTCAGGAGGAGTCGAGCATGGCACAAGGGTCTTACATTGGGGATCAGCTCAGAGGTTTGGCCCACCAGTATACTCCCCATTACTGATGAGCTCTGCCTTTTATCGGACAACGGGAAACAAAATGTCCAGCCTGACCACAGTAAAGGCATAGATTACCTCTTCGACGTAATTCCTTCTCCTCAGAGGTAAGACTGGTACGACCCACTTGCATGGGCTCGACCTCCCCGTACCGTGAGTCAGAGTAGGGGTGGGAATTCTCCGCCGAAACCAGAAGTCGAAATCTCCCGGAAACCGGAAGTTGTTGTCGTGAGCAGCGGCCTGCCGCTCGCGTCTGTTGCTCTCCTCTCCGGGTCTGGATTCGTCTGTCAATCCGAGAGGTGAGCTCGATCAACCCATCCAAGGAAGCAGGGAGATCATAGGAAACCAGCTCATCTCTCATATAATCCGCTAATCCTCTCAGATATGCGTCACATTGCGCCGGCTCGTTCCAGCTGCTGCGGCGGCTGCTGGTGCGGAAGTCAATAGCGTAATCTACCACCGTGCCGGAACCCTGGCTCAAGCTCAGCAGACCTCCGGCAGCGTCGGGACCCAGACGAACGGAACCGAACACCCTCCGCATCTCCGCGGAAAATGCAGCAAAAGAGGCGCAGGCTGGAGTCTGCTGCTCCCACTCTGCAGTACCCCATAAACGGGCTTTCCCCGTCAAATGATTAACGGTGAAAGATACGTGAGCCGCCTCGGAGGCAAAGGTGTGTGGCTGCAGTGAAAACAATATGGAACAGTTTGTGAGAAAAGGACTGCATCCCTCAGGCTCACCAGCGTAGCGTTCCGGAGTTCCCACACGAGGCTCCGGAGCGTATCCAGTCGGTCCAGAGGCTGGAGTGAACATCGGAGCTGCAGGCGGAGGGACGGTAGCAGCCATGGTAGCGGCTAGCTGTTGTACGGTGGTGGCCATCTGCTGCATCTGGGAGGTCAGGTAAGCCAGCGTTTTGTCCCTGGGTTGAGGTCGCCTGGTGGGTCTCGGTAGCTAAGGTAGCTATCGTGACCTCCTGTCTTTGGATGGCTTCCTCAACCCTCTCAAAGAGGTCTCTAGGAGACCCGGTGTTTGCTTGGTCCATTTCTGGCCAGATCGTTCTGTCACAAACGAGCTGAGAACCAAAATGCAACACACGGGAAACCAGGGATAGTCGGTAACCAGCTTTATTTAAGGCAATAGGCTGGTAGGAGACGAAACGGCAGTCGGGGACAGGCGAGGGTTCCAGGAGAAAGCAAGACGGGAGTCGCAGGTACAGACCGGTTCAGGGAGCAGGCGAGGCAGAATAGTCCGGGTACAGGCAGGGTCAGGAAACAGGCGAGGCAGGCTGGTCAGGGACAGGCAGGGTCGAAACCGGGAGAGCAATCTGGAAGGTAATGCGGGAAAGACTGGCATGCTGCAAAGTACGATCTGGCACTGAGGTGAAAGTGAAGTGGGCCTCTATACTAATGGAGCTGATGGGTGTAACAGAGTGAGAGAGAGAGACAGGGTGTGACTACCAGGTGACTAAGGAATGTTAATGCAGAAAATAGGTGAGTGAGAAAGCAGACTGTGACAGTAGAGGTCACTTGCAGTATCTTCTTGATTTTTTCTATTCTATATTTCTATCATTGACCTTCTACTTTCCCCCTATGTACTCTTAATATTTTTATTTTTTCATCAAATATAACATATTCAACAAAAAGATTCACTAACGTGCTTTAACCACTAGGTGGTGCGGGTAAAAAAACTGTCAAGTTTACAGTGTTAACACAATACATTATATAAGTTTTCTCTGGAGTCTGATGTCCTCTATCCCTGCGTGTGGAAAAGAGCAGCGCAAAATGCTCGTTATGTGGAAAAAATATTGAAGAGAAGAGAAGGCTCCATAACATATTACTCTAAGGATCGAGTTCAGACATATAGGCCGTCTTGAACACTATCATCAGAGTAACGTGATCTAATCAATAAATAAAGATTCAGCCGATAACACAAAAGCACATGGCTACTTAACATACAGAATCATTTTGCATGCTAAGTAGCCATGTGCTTTCTGGGGCTCAATCTTTATCGGTAAACCGATTTAACCGGTAAAAGTTCCTTCAAAATAAGAGTCCCGTTCTTATTACTATCAAAATAAAAGTGCAAAACGAAAACGTTACCATAGGAAAATATTGGATTACAAATATAATCACTTCTCTAAAAGGTAACTCATTTTAAATATAGTTTACATTTACAATAATAATAATAATAATATTAATATTAGTAATAAGCTTTATATTTGTATAGCACCTATTACAAGAATTGTAGCCAAACTGGCTTCACAGCAGTTCAATAGACAGATTAGTATAACATGACAGGATAAAAGCAATGTAGAGGAGCAGCTACATTTCAACACATATATCCACGAAGATTAATACATGAAGACTTGTGACTCGGACTTGGACTCGGACTCGAACACAGGTAATGATGACTCGGACTCGACTCGGACACTCCTTGGGTGACTCGGACTTGGACTCGGACTCGAACACAGGTAATGATGACTCGGACTCGGACTCGACTCGGACACTCCTTGGGTGACTCGGACTTGGACTCGGACTCGACTACGACTCTCCATTGGTGACTCGGACTTGGACTCGGACTCGAAGAGTGGTGACTCGAGAGTGACTTGGACTCGTGAATTTGTGACTTGACTACAACACTGGCTAGCAGCAACACACGGAGTTAACTAAATTATACAAACATGGGTTCATGATTAGAGGTAACTGAGTTATTTCTTTTGTTAAAGTTTCAGCTATTCTGTCATCAGATTACTTACTACGAACTGTTGTTTCTTTTGATGTGAAATATTATTTATTTTATTTAAATAAAAAGCAATGATAATTTTGTTCACAATTTCTTTAGTTAGTTTACCTTATTATTTTCTCTAAAAGAACCGATAAGAGTACCGTTAAAGGACCGGATCGATAAGTGGTATCGATAAAAGTGGTAGTACCGTTAAAACCTTAACGATACCCATCCCTACCGCAGTGGGAGGTCAGAGGTCAGGTCAGCTTCACAACAGCGCCTTTTCAGATGCTATGGGTGGCAGTGTGTTGTGGAACCCCTTAATGAAAATGTTTAACCACATGTCAGAAAAAAAACCTGTGGCATTGAACATCGTCAAGGCCAAGTTCTGAGGGTGGAAGAACTAAATATTCAGACTAACTTTCCCGATATATAAATATTAAGATTAAGAAGGACCTTCATTTATTCAGAAATCCCGTTTTTCACTCTATCTTGTATATCTAGCCGAGGTATATACAATTACACACATAGGCCCAAAAAACCAACACATGCACAAACAGGACCTATATAATATACATACATTGATGAAGTGGTGGTAGAGGCTGCAGTGTTCCGGTGCCAGGGGATAGTTGGTGTCCAGGAGGAACCTCTCCAGCTAATACACACTGTTGTTTTACCCCCGTCAGGACTCAGCATGCAGCCCTTTGGTTTCCAAGCCACGTCCCTACAGACTGAATAGCCAACTAGCTGGAAATTCTGTATGTGCTTCTCATTCGGTTGTAAGTAATTTAAATTCACATATTCTACTTAAGCAAAAATAATAGATCATCCACCACCATTTCTTAAGTGGTTAAGACAATGTATCCATCAGATAATGACTCGGGTTTCATCTATCAGTTGAATGGATGTGATCAATTTGAAATGCTACAGAAAGGCAAAACGATGTTTTCATTAGTTCTGTTATAGACCTTTTTTTTGTCTCAAACCTGTTTGTATGTTCTGACACATCTTAATGTTGAACATAAAAACATTGTTGTGTGATGGTGAATGGTCTCTGAGAGCAGGGCATTTACCCATTTGTATTTAAATGTATGCATATGTTGACAAAATGTCTACAAGTAACATCTCTTTGTCACTAAAACGTTACAGTTAAGCTAATTAAAAACCATCTTAGAGCAGAGATGTGGCTATGAAGGAGAAGTGTGTGATCGTCCAATGAAAGCATACAAGAGAACAATGTACCCTACAGAAATATGCACTTCACATAACGTTTTATTGAAAACGACTGAGAAGAAAACGTTGTTTTGTCATTGCCACGATCCTCATTTCATTATGGGTCTGGCTCTGTCAGATTTCACGACATCATCACATAATTCTCCCTTGAAAAAGAGATCGTTGATCTCAATGGGATTTTTTAACCTGGTTAAATAAAGGCTACAAACAAACAAATTCTTCAAAGCTAGCTAATAAGTCGATTTAGAGGCTAAACAATAACATTTCAACTCTTAATATGAAGCTAAATATTTAGTAAATACTGATATTTTAAAATGGAAACAAAAAAATTAGTGTGTGATTGTTACAGCTATTCTTCCTACACAGCAGATGCTGACTTATCTGTTATTTTATCTGCTAAGATTCACACTCAAACTATTAATTTCATATACTGTCATGTCTCAAAAGATCATTTTAAAGTTTTATTCTTTAAATTAGCTTTTGTCATGTCCCTTTGTTTTGTGCCTTCCTGTTTTATTTTGAAAAGTAATTCTCCCTCTCGTTTCAGGTCACTGTGCTCCCCGCCCCTATGTGTCTCCTGCGTTTGTGATTGTCTACCCCGCTCTGATTGTTTCCACCTGTGCCCCTTACCTTGTGTGTATATATTGTCTTAGTTTCCGTCTGTCCTGTGCTAGTTCGTCTTCTCTCATGACTCGACATACCAGCGTACCTTCAAGTCTGATCCATGTCCGTTGTTTTGTTTTAAGCTCCTTATGGTAGTATTTAGTTTTCCTCTAAAGAGTGATTTTATGTTCTCTATTTTGTTACTGTGAAATATCCAGTAAAGTACCATCTGAGTCTGAGTTGTGCATTTGGGTTCATGCCTCTGAGTTCACCCCGTGACATATACTGCAGGACAGTTTATCCTAATGAAGAGCATACAGAGGTTATAGAAGAACAGGGCAACTCTCTTTATTTATTTATTATGACCGACATGTGAGGTACTCCCCACACTCAAACGAGGTCATTAATGTGCTTTCCAGGAAGACTCTGCAGTTTAAAAAAATCAATGTGTTAGCTTTAAATCACTGTGAATATTGACCACTACGGTAGCAGATCAGAGCAGTCGATCATTCGCAAAGAAATGTGTTCATGTCAAAGAAATTCAAGAGAACCAGTGGGAACCATTGGTGGATAAAGTAAAGATCTTCATCTAAAGTAAAAGGAGCAATTCCACAAAAATACAGTTTCTGCCCTATGTCCAAAATCTTACTTGCATATAAAATATCGAAAGTGTAGTACAATACAATGCAATACAGCTTTATTTATAAAGCACTTTAAACCTCCAGACCAAAGTGCTGTACAGTCAAATAAACAAAACAAAACATACAAACAAATCATACAGCACAGCTCACACACACACACCATAAAACAGTACAAGTAAAAACAATAGACAATTTAAAAGCAATAAAAGCAACAATTTAAAAGATGTCAATATGCTAAGGAGAAGAGGTGGGTTTTAAGTACTCCATTGAAACGCCTAAATGACTGA
The DNA here is from genome assembly GCA_943590975.1 of Lindbergichthys nudifrons. NCBI lineage: Eukaryota > Metazoa > Chordata > Actinopteri > Perciformes > Nototheniidae > Lindbergichthys > Lindbergichthys nudifrons. The sequence goes on from CALSBW010001446.1 coordinate 89,413, forward strand.
AAACTAAGATAATAGGGGATTTCATACACATTCTTTGGAAGTGCACACACTTTAATAATTTGTTAAACAATATATACGAAGGTATGTCAAAAATATGAATTACACACGACCCAACTATCTATATGTAGGACGTAGAGATGGTCAAGGAGCCTAATAATGATGATAATTAATGAATACTTTAATGATGACAGCATTAAAAAGATTTGCATTAATTGATTGGAAATGTTAACACTCAGGCGCAAACTTGTCAAATAGAAAAAAGAGAGGCGGTTATTTCATTTTATCTCAGAATGTTGTATAATAATTGAATTTATTGTTGGATGCTCATCAATTCTCACTACTTTATAATAAATCCATGACAATATATCATGGAGAATTTATATTTCAAGTTTCTATCTGTGAAGCTTTATCTGTCAGATCAATGAAGGGAGGTAGGAGTACAAAGTAGCTTAAAAAGCTATGGCGGTAAAGAACCCATACAGTACTTGAGAAACTGTACTAAGTTACTAGTTACTATTTATAAAAAAAATAGATAGTATCTCAAAAGTTGAATGAACATGCACACAGGTAAACAAAGTCCAAACAAACAGTCTCTGCTCGCACTCTTCTCTCCTGTGGGTTAAAACTGACCTTCTGCCTTTCATCACAGGAAAATATCACCCTCAAATAATAATAAGGCCACTTGACACTTAGGTGTTTTTCTAAATAGATGTTCTCTGAGACAGGGAGAGGGAAGTTATGAATAGACAATATAAATATATATGCGTTTAACAAATAATGTTCTCTTTCTGTTTACTTGGACTTTCTGAGTTTCCAATATATATAATATAATTTATATTATTAGCATTGTCATGAATAATGTTATTTGGGCAAACGTGTAGTATTTCCTGTATTTGCCTGCAGCATTTTACCCAGTCACCTGTACATGAACATGCTGTGTGTGATGTACGGAACCCTAATCTGCCGAGGAGAGCGACATGTTCTAATGGTTCTGGCTCGTTGTCAGAGTGTGTGTCTCCTGCACTGCACACACAGCTGGAGGGGAAACAAATGAAGAGAGTGACAGATCAGGAGATGAACTCACAAAACACACATCACTCTTTTGATGTATGTCTCAGGTGCATAAATGAACATGCATTCATGTCTGTGTATGCATGTAGTTGTGTAATCACATATAAGCAGCTCATGCTTCAATGTGTGCTTTATGTGCCAATACTTGCATGTATGTGTGTGTGTGTGAGCCTCTGTAAATAAATTCTGTGCTCCATCTGGTCCCAGTCAGAACAGTTTGAGGCAGCGTCTCAATCAGAGCTGCTGATTGGTGTTGTTCTCATGTCGGTGCTGCAGCTGCCGGCTTCAGCCCAGCACAGGCTGCTCAGCTCTGTCACAAAACAGCATTTACCTTTGCCTGTCCCAACAATTGAAGTCTCTGCTTAGTACACGTGTATTTCCCTGGTCTTGGCATAGATTATATATTGATTGATTGTTGTGCTTTTATGTGTGCATATGTACAAATGTGTCTGTTGATTGTGTGTATATATATATATATATATATATATATATATATATATATATATATATATATATATAGGTGTATACATATTTTTATACATATTTGTATATATCTTTGTTATTGTATTTGGGATTGTGGGAAACGGTATTTTGATCTTTCTGTCTGTACACATAAACTGAAAGATTGACAATAAAGTTGACTTTGATTGTATAGGTGGATGTGGTCACCGTGATGCGACCCATTGGTGAGTGAAGTACAGTTTTTAAGGACACAAGCAGCAACCAAACGCTGTACAAGGCATGTTAAGGTTAGCATTGTTGACGTGACTCGATTCAAGATAGCGCCTGTGTCGGCTCGCCGCTCCCTCAGCTCTCTACCTTTAGCTATCCTGTTTTTGTTTGTCTCTGCTCTGCTCGTTTATGATCGCCAAGCTCTCCTCCACCTCAGACCCTCACTGGAGTTGATACTGCTGCCCAAACCTACATCTGGCAACCATAAATCGTCCCCCCCCCCCCTCTACTGTTGTATACCCACCTACCTGCGCCGGTTGCCCTGCATCCTGCCTCGCCGAAAGCGCTTCAGACGACGGGGAAAGCGTGGTGGTGCACTGGTCCATCTTAAGGCATACCTGACGGCTTCTTCTGGGACTTATCCACGCCTCGGATGTCATGGCCCTCCCGCTGCACGCCATGTGAGGGATCGGTGGATTGGCCCTGTTTTTCCGGAGCTGCGGACTCTGCTGTGCCCGCTGGAAGCTCCTCCTGCCCGACTGACTGCTCCCGGCCCGCGCGGCGTTCAACACGCACATCTTCGTCAGCTGAGACGCACTACACCGTCGGCAAGCCCGGAGCGAAAACTTTGCATGGCTTTGCTAAATGCTAGGTCGATAGCAAACAAAACGTTCCTGCTAAACGACTTCTTCACCTCCCGTGAACTGGATTTTATGTTCCTGACGGAGACCTGGGTCCACGCTGGCGAGTATACACCGTTCTCTGAACTTCTTCCTCCTGACTGTACATTCTTCAGCTCCTCCCGTGCCACCGGCCATGGTGGGGGCATAGCATCAGTGTTTAGAGCTAGCCTCCAATGCCGATTGCTTCACCCTGTAACTAGCTATGCTAGCTTTGAGTTGCAGCTTTTTGAACTGAACCCGGCCTCGCCTATACTCTGCGCAGTCGTGTATCGTCCGCCAAAGTGCAATAAGGATTTCATAAATGACTTTTCTGACTTTCTGTCCGGGATCATGGTGAAATATGATCGTGTTTTGATCTCCGGAGACTTCAATGTCCATGTGTGTTGCGAGTCCAAACCTCTGGTTAGGGACTTTTTAAATCTCCTTGATTCTTTTGGTCTCGTTCAGTCCGTGGCTGGCCCAACACACGAAAAAGGACACACTTTGGACTTAGTATTATCGTTTGGACTGTCTGTATCTGTGGATGAAATATGTGCAGCAACGCCTATCTCAGACCATTTACCGGTTCTGTTTACAACCTCCATCCCTTCCGCAGGAGTCGAATCACGTGCCCCGGCGCGTCGTGTGCGTTCGATTAACCCCTTGACTGCCTCACAGTTCTCTGATGTTTTTAATGCTTCTCCGATCTGTAAATTAGATGTGAACTGTGCTTTTAATGCTGATGAGCTTATCTCCATGTTTGACTCGACATGCACACTAATACTGGATTCTGTTGCTCCTTTTACGCTTAGACGCACTATCAGAGCCGTGGTTCAATGACTGTACTCGTGCTCTCAGACGCGCTTGCAGGCGTGCAGAGAGAAAATGGAAAAAGGATAAACTCCATGTCTCCCTAGAAATCCTTCGTGCTTGCCTTTCTGACTACCAGACGGCAGTCAAAGCAGCCAAAACAGAGCACATTTCTCTGTTAATCTCCAAAAACAGCCATAAACCTCAGGTTCTTTTGAATGTCCTCAACTCGATCATTAATCCCTGTGATGTTTCTTCTATTGTGCCATCGACTACTCTCTGTGATAAGTTTCTGCTCTTAGGCTAGCCCACACTAGTGCTACCCCAGATCCTGCTCCTTTTCTGTGCCCTGCTGTCCTCGACCACTTTGAGCCTGTATCCCTCTCTTCTCTCTCGGATGTAGTCAAGCACCTGCGGCCGACAAACTGCACCTCAGACAGCATTCCCTCTCGCCTTCTCAGAGATGTTTTTGATTCAGTTGGAGCAAGTATTTTATTACTTTTAAACACCTCTCTTAGCTTAGGATGTGTCCCAGCTGCCTTCAAACATGCCGTGGTTAAGCCACTACTTAAAAAGAAAAATCTCGACCCTTCCATTCTCGTAAATTTTAGGCCCATCTCCCAGCTACCTTTTTTATCAAAAGCCCTGGAGCGAGTAGTCTACGCCCAGCTGCAGTCTTTTTTAACCATCCATGGAATCCATGAAAAGTTTCAGTCTGGCTTCAAACCCATGCACAGCACTGAAACAGCCCTTTTAAGAGTTTTTAATGATCTGCTCCTAGCCGCCGACTCAGGTAGCCCAGCTGTCTTGGTGCTGTTAGACCTGACAGCTGCCTTTGACACTGTGGACCATAGCATCCTGCTGTCACGGCTTGAACAGTCCGCTGGCATCACAGGCTCTGCCCTTGCATGGTTCAGGTCCTACCTGACAGACCGTAGCTTCTCGGTACAGCTAGGTGCCTTCTCCTCTGCCAAAGCCCCTCTTACCTGTGGGGTTCCCCAAGGCTCAATTCTGGGCCCCATCCTTTTTCTACTGTACATACTGCCCCTAGGTTCAATTCTCACAAAACATAATATTCCCTTCCACTGCTACGCCGACGGTGTACAGATATATCTCCCTCTCAAAGCAAATGTCAAACACTCACTACAGCAGTTGATGGACTGCTTAACAGAGATAAAGTCCTGGCTGAGCAAAAACTTTCTCAACCTCAACGAGAGCAAGACTGAGGTCATCTTTTTTGGACCGCAACCTCCAGCCTCTCCGGTTGATATTCTGGGCTCTCTCAAAAAAAACATCCTGCCCTCGGTCACGAACCTTGGAGTGACCTTCACTAGCACTTTTAAATTCGACAAGCAGGTCAGCACCGTAGTCAAATCCTGCTTTTTTTAAATAAGACTATTGGCCAAAACCAAGTCGTATTTATCTTTTAAAGACCTGGAAAGGGTTATTAACGCCTTTGTAACCTCGAGACTGGACTATTGCAATGCTCTGTATGTGGGTATGGACCAGGCCTCAATTAAACGCCTGCAGCTAGTCCAAAACGCAGCTGCACGTCTGCTGACTGGCCACAAAAAGTGTGACCACATCACCCCTATTCTGGCCTCACTGCACTGGCTTCCAGTTCGGTTCAGAATTGATTTTAAAATCCTTTTATTTGTTTTTAAAGCACTAAATGGGCTGGCTCCGGCCTATATAGCTGAACTCCTCCAGCGCTACACCCCAGCCAGAGCTTTAAGGTCTGCTGACCAGCTGCTGCTGGTAGTGCCCAAGACCAGGCTCAAAACCCGAGGGCACCGAGCCTTCGCAGCAGCTGGCCCTAGGCTCTGGAACACTCTGCCCCTCCATGTGAGGTCGGCCCAGACCCTAGGGGTTTTTAAATCCTCACTGAAGACTCACTTCTTCTCTCAGGCCTTCTAGTCAGAGCGGAGCACGACTCCTGACATTTCCTTGTGTTTTGTTTTTATATTTGCTGTTGCAAATGATTGTCTTTTGTTGTTATTGTATTGTAGTAAAGTGTTTTTATTACATGTACAGCACTTTGGCTCGACCAAACATCGTTTTTAAATGTGCTCTATAAATAAAACCTGATTTGATTTGATTAAGGTGACAATAATTGGTTACAAAAAACCTCCATGACCTGGAAGTATACTAAGGGTTCATACACAAACAGTTACGGTATAACACCCAAACAGGGCAACACGGTAGCTGAAACCTGTCAATCACAATGGATCCCACCCTAAAGCGTGCACTGATTTATCTTCTATTTTAATCTAAATGGAACCTTCATTTACAAAATAATCCAGAAAACTAATGATTACAATGTTAACAATATTGTCATAGACTTCCACACAATCGTTCTTTATCCAGACACTGGATATCAGACAGAATGCACTATTGCAGCGGTTCTCAAACTGTGGTCCTGCAGGTGGTCCGTGGAAACTAGCTAAATAAAATCCACTTTTTATTATCAAGGATTTTCGGGGACCACCTCATATGTGACTTGCTCTATCGAAATCAGTCGCATTGACCCGAAGACACATTTTGAGTTGTATACACTGTTGGAAAGAGGAGATTCCTGGCTTTCTAATGATATCAGCATTGTTTCTGTACTCCAAATATTAAGCTAAATATGCAGAGTCGCCGTAAGGGGGTGAAAAGTTAGGACGATTCTAAGGACCCGTGACTGACAGGGGCCCAAACTATTTTAGAACATTAAGAAAATAAATGTTAAAGGGCCCATGTCATGGCCATTTCCACTGATCATAATTACATTGTTGAGGTATACTAAAATAGATTTATACTGTGCACTTTTCCAAACTCACATTGGTTTTGCATACAGCATCTCTGTCAAGCATGTGTATTCAGCAGTATTCACTCTCTCCACTAAACGACTCGTTGGAGCTCTTGCCCCCCCCTCCCTGTGAGCCTAGTGTGCTCCGATTGGTCAGCTCGGTCACTCTGTTCTGATTAGTCAACCACCAGAGAGGCTCATGTCTAACAGTGCTTTTCCCGGCTGCTCTCAGCGGAACATCAGTCTTATCATGGCGTCGGTACAGCCGTATATTTTATACGCTAACTAACCGAACTGTACCTACAACTGTTGTTATAAAAGAGTGTGACGGCCCCAGGGCCTTTGTCTTACGATGGGGTGGAGCTGAAGAGGCTTATCAGCGCGATCACGGACACCTGGCCGGAGCCGAGGTGCTAGTCAGCTGCCCGGAGTCACACGGCCCCTCTCTCTCGGCTCAGCGATTATCTCCCCTCGACCAACAATCTCTGCATTTACCACAATAAATGTGCCGTGGTTTTGTAAACTTGTGTATGTCTCCTTGTGTTTCCGTTGTGGCCTACGAGCCGGTCATAACAAAGAGTAAGTTATTTTTACCGGTTATAAACTACTACTGTTTGATGATAAATCAAATCATGGTTTGCTATATATGAATGATATGTTATAGGAGCATTCAGGGAAGAAAGGATAGGCCTACTAAGTATTTCCATTAAACTTTATTTTTAGAAATGTACAAAATTAACGTAAATATACATATATACACGGTATATCGTTAATTACTCTCCGTTGTCGGCATCTTGCCTTTAGCAGCCGGGAGGCCTCAGTGTGGTAGTCCCCTCATGTATTTTCCGGCAGGATCTGGCTGGACGAAATCAAATGCAAATCACAAAATTTTAGAGAAACTTAGTTGTTTTAGATTCGTTAGTAGTAGTTGTGGTAGGAGGTGGATCTATCTAAATCAATCTAATGAACAGCTTGCCAGCTACTATGCTAACCTAGCTTTGTTTACCTTGGTAGCTAACGTTAGCTCGGAGGAACGGCAACTATAATGTAGAGTAATAAAACTACTATGAACAAAAGCTAGTGGTTCATATTAGGCTAGCAACAACGTGTTTATAATTGCAATCTGATACGGGTAGTCTGCTACGTTCGGTCATACATTGTAACGGTCATGAATACATTGTTTTTGCGCTAGCATGTTGATAGAGTTGGACACTTATCTGCCCTCTCCGCGCCGTCCGTTGAATGAGGCTGGTCTCTATTAAATCAGAAAGGAATTGAAAACACCGGAATCAAAGTTATAACAATTATCTGAGTTTACTGGTAGAAAATAGAACAAATATACAGGTTTGACAGAGTACTCCGGGCTTCCTGGTTTGGTGATGCCATGCGGATAAAGTGTCGGGACAAACCAACTCATCAAACAAAAAGCAATTGACTTTAAGTTTGTGATGCCATGCGGACACCTATATCGGGACAAACCAACTCACCCAACCAAAAAGCCCTTTTTCCTTCAAAAACAATAGTATTCATACTTATATTTTGGGGCGGAGATGTGTTGACTTGTTCCCTCCCCCTTTTATTCGACAGCGAACTAGAGAGCCCCTGGGGAGGAGCTGTGTAAACTGCTCACCTCCCCCAAGTGTTCTTACTGGTTGGATTCACATCTGGTCGGGTTCAATCAGAGTTCCATCCAAAACGTGAGATCCAGGTCAAAAAGTCAACGCCTATCTCCACCCCAATCTACACAACATTCCTTTCTTATGGGGTTCCTCACATAAACCACCCCTCTTCCGACATTTTAACTTTAGTGCACCATAAAGTAATAGATCCTTAACGACCTTAAAACCAACATCTGCATGTTGGGGGTGAAGGGAAAATGTGTGTGTGTAAAACACCAAAATCTCTGGGTCAGTGAGTTTAAAAGTGAGAATAACATTTCTATACTAAGTGTTTATCAAAACCCGTTGTGATTACCTAATACAGTTCAAACAATATATGTTTACTAAAATACAATTCTAAACACTACATGTTTACTTCCATACAATTCCAAACACTACATGTTTACTTCCATACAGTGTAGAATCATATCTTTTTACTTCAATGTATAGCTAGCCTTGTTAGCTATACATGCAGTCTGTACATGTACTGTCACAATGCACGGCAAATCACCCGGAGTATACTGTATGAGCTGGGCTTGTTTAGTGTAATAAAACCACTATGAACAAAAGCTAGTGATTCATATTAGGCTAGCAAGAACGTGTTTTCCAGAGCAAACCCATGTAGCTCCGTTGGTTAGCTCGGTAGCATACACCCTACGCCAGCTATAATGTAATTACGTTTTGCGACTGACCGTACGGCAAATCACCCGGAGTATACTGTCTATGAGTATTTCGTGTGTGAATGCAGACATTCTCCTGCTATGAAATACATGTACTGTATGCAAGGCCATCTGCTGATATTAGAGTTGATATATGGAAATGTTAGCACAGTTAGCACTGTGTCAATAGCTTAGCAGTCCGACACAGTTTATACATTTAAACAGTCTTGTTTGATAAATACACAAATAACAATGCAAACTTACAGGTTGTGTACCCGCATCTTCCCCTGCTCCAAACGGTCCAAACAAGCTGTGCATATCCGGCCTCAAACTGGGCAATGTTTTGGAAGCTTTCGTCTGTGAAATGCCGGTTCTTCGAACCTCTGAAGGAACAGTGTTAAAAAGACATTTCAACCACTGACTTCGTCGTGGTTCTTCCGTCGGTAGGACAAACAGCTCAGATTTCTCCTCACATTTCAGGAAACAGGTCCTTGGCTGTGGCATGACTGGATCGATTGTGAACTGAACCAGAGCTTCCAACAGTAAATGTTAGGCTGGCAGAGGGTGCGGCCAGCGCCGCTGGGTGTGGCCATAGCTCTTCGGGATTGGTCCATTTCGTTCCGGGTACCGCATGACATCATGCGGTACCCGGAAGAATCAAATGGGCAGTGACGTATCTCCAACGAGGCGTTTTGGGGAGGTATTTTCTGTGTTAGAGTTTTACTCGCTACAGGGTGTACTTTGAGGGTTTTGACTCTGCACACCGTTTACATGCATAAAAACCTTCATAACACACAAGGGGACGGGTAATAACCGGAAAAGCATGACATGGGAGCTTTAATTAACCTTTCATCATTCATCAATAATTAATATTAATAGAACGTTATATTGATAATGTACTCACTAAACGTATGATTCATTTAACTTATTTTCTTCCAAGAGTTAATTATCCAAAGCCTCTGTACACCCCCTTCCATTTACATGTAATGGTTTGGTCCTGCCTCCAACCGCGATTCTGCACGCCACCGGCACTTTCTAGTAGAGAGTGAGAGCATGTGACGAGGGATGCTAGTACTTACGTGTGTACCATGTCTTAACGACTAACAAAGGCCCAATCCCAAACCACGCCCTACACCCTACCCCTACACACTACCCCTACACATTACCCCTCCATTTGCGCGTTCACGTTGAGGGTCCGCCACATTAAGTGCTGTTCCAAACCAACGAGTGTGGAGCGGTGTGGAGCGGGAGTGGGCTATCAAGCCCTCAAACAGCGAGTCTGCATCGGTGCTGACTGGAGACCGGTCTCTACCTGACCGGAGTCACGCTGTGTGTGTCCGTCAGGAAACACGCTGTTTACAAGTAGTTCCTGCAAACATCCACTGATAAACTGTGATAAGAGCTGAAGCTGCAGTTCATGTTCGCTGATGCAGCTGTTGTGTTCTATGATTGTTTGCTACAGATTTGAATATATGGTCAAGGACCAAAAGAAAGAAAGAAGTTGTCCGCCGTCCTCTTTAAGAAACATACACAACGCAGACAGACACCGGTCACACGTGCGACAAAAGTATCAGATAGGCTTCAATTTACTTTTGATTGTCTATAATTAACTATAAAAAAATATCGGCGTTTTAACACTACGTTTATATATGTACTTATTTGTACGGTTTGCATATGAGGTGGTCCGCGAAAATCCTTGATAATAAATAGTGGTCCGCATAAACAAAAAGTTTGAGAACCCCTGCACTATAGGGCACTTCCACGTTCATTACATTATCATCATTAGGCGGACACCTTTAACCAAAGCGACTTGCATACACTTCAATGCTATGGTCCTACTGGAGCAGTTGGACACTGTGACATGCCCACATGGATTTGGGATTGAACCACTGACCCTCCACTTGGTAGACGTCCATTTGACCCCTGAGCCACAGCCGCCATTTTCAGACCTGGAGGTTGCCGCTTGTTTCTTGGTTAATAGTTTGCTGCCTTCGGGTGCTGTTGGAAAAATGTATCAATCATGACTTGAGCACATGTGATTAAATTAGTAGGTATGATATTATGTCAATGTGATTTTCAATGTTCTTGTTTCAGCATTGGAGAAGGACAGTAAAGAGACTGTGCCTTTTGATTGTTTTGACATATCACAAAATGTATACAACATATCATGCACATGACAAAGATATATTTTCCGCAGGAGCACAAAGTAGCTTTGCCACAGAAATCCACTCTTTTATGAGTTCTTGTGTTTCTCAATCAGCTGGGCACAGGTGTATGATTTTAATCATTTTCATACTGGCTCTTTCCTGCAAGATTCCAATTGTTGTTACGGTGCTCATTACACACCTCAGTCAGCTTTCCTGCAGGAGTCAGTGTCTATAGACAAGTTGTGTGATTTTGTGTGTATCCGAGGCAGAGGGTAGCATGATGGTTACCAAGGCGACAGAAAGATCTTTTCCCAGATTGTTTTTACAGCAGGAAGACTTCCTCTACTCTAAATGTTTACTTATTATTATTTGTGCAAATTAATTAAATATTTCAAATTTGGGAGTGATTCATGGTGAAATGAGTCATACTGAGTGTCGCTACATTGCTTTAATATTTAAGGAGGAATTAAAGGGAGGGTGCAACAAAAATGTCCCTATTTTGTTTTTGTTTTTTAAAATAGATCCAAGATAATAACATCATTTGTATACTATAAGTGTTGCATCTTTGCAAAATTGATTCAAGATGAAAGACTTTTGGATAAGAAAGAATTAAGGAGTGTTATACGTGTATCAACACACTGTCTCATGTGTGGCTGCAGGGCAAAAGTGCTTTGACCTCATTGCAAACTAAACAGTGTGACACCAGTGTACGGTTTATTTCACTGTTTGACATTTCACTAATAAAACCAAAGGACAGACATTTCTGAGGCAGGGATCTGTGTGTGTCACTCACCCAGAAACCTGATTACAGCACCTGATGAAATGATCATATTTACAATAAGACCTTCCCATTATGATGCTCCGCTATTGTGCTTCAGGTGCAGACAGTAAATGCCAGAACAATCGGACAGATGGGGGGGGGGGGGGGAAATGAATGGGAAAGATGTGTAGGTGACAGGAAAGGAAATGTTTCAGTGTAATTCAGCGAGCTGTTGGTTACCTCCTTACCACGCCGCTCGCTGGTTTGGACCTCTTCTTGGCTCCGTGCCTCATGAGTGTAATTTGGATGAGTGCAGCTCGCTTGCCTTTGGGCTCATTAACAACAATATAAACAGTAATTACTGTGATCGCCTAATTAATTCATTTAAAAATGCTGCACGGCGTTAAAGGCATGAGCAAATATTTTCTGGAGATAACAATTTTACGGAATCATTGTTGACATAATTAGCAATTTCATGTTCCCAAATACAACAGAAATAATTAAAAACTTTTTTTGTCCTATTTTATACATTTACTCTTTTCTTATTCAGATTGCCTCGGCTTCTCCTTCCCTTTCCGCTAAGCCTGTTTTCTGTGATTTATCCTGCTCTGATCCACTCTGTGGATGCAGCTCTGCAGCCTGATAAATGTAATCCCCCCCCCCTCTGGACACATTCTTTTGTTTTTTGGCTGTTTCCCGACACTCCTCTGATCAGCTGGACTTATTATAGAAATCTCTGGCTTCCTTCTGTGGGTTTTGTTGAGGTAAAGAATGGTCATTTTGCCCACAATTGCTCATTAATTCAATGTTTGAATGGCTAGTTAATTGTGAACAGTTGTAAGATTCAGCTGAACATAAAGTGGATTTGTTGTGGCTCTGCACAATAGATGATGACATATTTATATTTATTTGACCATCTTACAGAGATTTTCTCTGAAGACAATGTTTCAATTATGCAGCATAGATATGTTCCATGATAACAAGTTGATAAGATGGCATTGGCACATCTATGTTTTGGGTTTTTATTAACAAACATCTGATTTTCTTTATTATTAAAACATGTATTTTTATTCTTTCATTGGAACAGTGGTGCCTGAGAAGTAAAGCACAATGTGAGGGGCACGTGACAGTGTTTTATGTCTTCTGACCCTTCAAACGCCCCCATTAGTATTCCTGCAGAATTATTACTGGCATCAGTTCTTGTTGATACCTCTCTACTCATTAGAGTAGAGCAGTGAAAGCACATTTATAGACAGATCCGACTGATGCATGGGCGAGGGAAGAACATCTCACTATATCGAAATAGTGACAGATGTACAGTATATGTGATACACTGCAGTGTTGTTGATGTTTTAAAAAAGGCCGCAGATGAATAAGCATTATCATTTGATCCAAACAGAGGAACGGGTTATGGGCAGGGCCGGTTTTTTGGCATAGGCGGTCGCCTAGGGTGCCAGATCTGGGGGACGCTGCGCTGGTAGCTCTGGAAGGGAAGAAAACATTTTTGACCGTTGGTGCTCATCCTAATTTTCGGCCTTAATGTAACAATATTCATAATTAAGTAAATGTAACACCCTTTTCACCCCAGTTACACTTTTCATTTGCCCTGTACGATGGGCGCTGTAAGTGATGAAAGTGGGGGATGTTGGCTTATCAGGCGCCCGCAGCTCACAGCCAAAGTGCGAGTGAGCGTGGGAG
>CALSBW010001446.1:116468-137515 GCA_943590975.1 Lindbergichthys nudifrons
TCTCTCTCTCTCTCTCTCTCTCTCTCTCTCTCTCTCTGTTTCTCCCTAGCTCTCTTTCTCTCTCTGTCTCTCCCTAGCTCTCTCTCTCTCTGTCTCGCTCGCTCACAGAGGCTGTGTGCTCCTCCGTGGCGATGACGGCTTGCATTAAAAATAAACATATTTGTAAAGTGGGGGGACACAAACGGGATTTCGAAAAGTGGTGGGGACATGTCCCCCCTGTCCCCAGTGGAAATTACGCCATGCATGTGTGTGCGTCAAGTGCAATAAATATATAAGCAAGTTGCAACACACACAGAGTAAAACTCTGCCCCTCATGTGCTGTACAGGCTGGCATCATAGGCTGTTCAATGGGGCTGATGTGTTGTGTAGATTCTGCCAGAAGGAACATCACGGTCACACTCCTTCTGAAGCGGGGAGCTGCCGCTCCACATTGCTTTTCTTCCCGACTGCAACGCTGGTCCCGCAAATCAAGCAAGAACGTGATTGGTCGATTTTCATTGTGGGGGTGGGGGGAGGAGGGGTGTTAGATAGATATAGAGTTGTAGTAAGTAGATAGAGCATTTTGGATTTGCTTGGCGAGCTATTTTTAGAACATGCCCCGCGGGCGACTCACGTTGCCCCTGCGGGCGACTAAGTGCCCGCGGGCACCGTGTTGGCTACCCCTGCTTTAGACCATAAAGCCACTGGGGTGCTCCATATTAGGCAAACTTAAAAACCAGTGCTTAAACTATATTTCCATGATGTCCTGTGAATGATAAAAATCCACCCACTGTACAGTTACATTTATTTTATTTGTTTATTTAACCAGATAAAAGCATTGAGATACAATCTCATTTTTAATGCTGACCTGGCCAAGAAGGCAGCAACGTTACACATAACACAAACATATAAAATACAGAGAACATAACTAAGAAAACAAAAGAGGAAAAATCAGTCACTACATTGTGCACATTAGGATAGTAAGAAAAGTACACTACCTGTTACTGCAAGAGCAGCTGGTGGTGAGGACTTCAGACAACTTCCATTTAAAACATGCTATTGAGACAAGTGCCCTAAATATCAAGGTATGTCCTACATGAAATATCCTTGAACCATAGAACACAGACAAAGGTCAAAGCATCCCACCCCCCTCAGTGTGCAGCTGCTCCACTGCTCCTGACATCAAACAGGACCATGGAACTGCCAGCCTCAGGCTTCCCACAAACACAGAGCTGACAGCCTGAGCAGGGGAACATGATGTGCTGCAGTGCCCACTGTCTTCAGGATGAACACCCCCTCACTCCACACATTCATGGGCAGATCATTTGTGAGTGTAGTGTTTGAGTTGTTGTGTGGCTCACCATGGAATTGCTGCCAAACTTTTTTTTCATATTTTTTATCTTCACCCTTCTCAGTTCCACCTGTTCTTCAAATTTAGATTTCTGCCTTTAGTAACTGACAGGCATGGCAGTGAGTATCAAATCCAAGTCATGTTTTAGGGCACGGTCCCACATGGGCGGATGCAGGCAGGGAATTATCGCCTGACAGGGTGATATGCAGATATGCAATTTCTACAGTCAAAGTTCAGCAAAGTCGGATTCCACAAGATGCAAATTAGCTTTGCTACAGTAAGCAAGTGTTGCAGAATGTATTTGAACGTGAGGCCAATATTTTGCCAATATGTATTTAACCGAGTGTTTCTGTGCCCTCAAGATGTTCTTTGAGAAACCTTTGGATGACAGTACTGTCACTGCATTCATGTCTCGTGTGTGGGAGTGAGCCTACAGTCCATAGATGACTGACTGATGACATCTGCGACAGGTCAGATGCTGTTCTCTGACCTGTGACTCATCTCAGCTATTCACCCTGAGCTGATGTGTTACTGTAGATCAAAACAATGCCGGCTTTAAATGTGATGACATCAAAATCTGATTCCATTACACAGTCTTTGTCATATCAGCCTTTATCCCATTTTTGCCAGGTTGTTAATAAAACATATATTTTAATGTCAATACATATTCCCTTTCAAGTAAATGTATGCAGGGGATCACAGGGATAGATCAACCACTGAGTTTAAGAGTTATCCCCCATTCATCTTTGTCACATGACACAACAGTTTACAGCTTTACCAAAAAAAACAGAAAAAGGTACTAATTGAATTGTATTGTAAATGTAATAGTTTTATGCTATGTGGACTGCACAATTATAGCGCTGTTGTGAGGTTGGACCCACATGATTCGGCTTGGTTGATGTTTCAGTTTTATAATAGCATCCTCTTACATTTGATCCTATTTATTTTGAGGATTTGCTCTTCATCAGTAGAGCATCCTTCTGTTTCCCTGCCTAGTAAACCACATCCCTATGCAACCTCTCATTCAAATGTGAGCTGTACACACCATCTGGTTGTTATAATTCAACCCTGTGAGTTTATCTGTCTGTCCGTCTGGCATTATTTACCTCAATGAAGGTCAGATAGAAAGACAAAGACAAACTGCCTGTGTATAACAATCTGGTGATCGGCTCAAGGGCTAAATAGAGCCAGATTCATGTTAACTCATACACAATCAGGATTTCAGTGGAGTCTGTAATGCATTTGCTGTTTATAGCCACAAACTGTGCAGCACCACTGTGAACTCTTCCAACAATACAAACATTGTCAGGCATTGAGCAGACCCACTGTAATGTATTTAAATTCTAGTTCAGTAAATGTTTTGTCCAATATAGGCATGCAGTTCGAGCATGGAAGTCTTACATATCCAAGATTCAATGGTTTCAACCATCTTTCACAGTCTTCATCAGAAAATGCACCAGCTCCATTTAATGATAAAGTGAAACAATAAACCTGAGGGGACTTCTGAGTTGAATTTCTCACACAGGTTTGACCTCATTGTTGCTATATTATGTGTTGATAATCAGTTTATGTATGAAAAAGGTGCCAACCATAGTGTTAAGATTTGAGATTTTCTTTGTGTGGCAATTCTTTCCGAAAATATCAGTTGGTGCTTCTGTCTTTGAACTCACATACAAACTGATTTATGTCAATTATTTGCACAGCATATCTGCAACTCATGCATAAGCATGTGAGATTAGTGTAGGACTTACAATGTATCTGCAATGTGTTAGCCACAATTCTTTTTTGTGACATAGGATGCTACCACCATTTACGATATCCCGAAGATACACTATGTATACAGTCAGAGGCAAAGTAAATGACTACATTCTGAAAAGCGAAGAACCTATTTGAGTACCTCTGTCCACATCACAAAGGTTCTCAAAGTCAGTGTGGGACATGTACCCCAAGGGGCACCATGTTATGATGGAGCAGCAGCTGTGCAATTTAACGGTGATCTCTTTTTGTCTGTATGTCATTCTGCCAGCTTCATATGTGGCTTAGCTTAAAGCATATATACATCATGTCAGTGTAGCTTTCACAACAAAAGATGAATATTTAGCCGTTGATTTACTTAGCCTTTCAATATTCATGTTTACTGTTGTTCCATATCAGTCCTAGCTCCACGTCCATCTGCTTCATAATATTCACTTTTATATTTTTCTTTCTCCATAATAAATGATCATTGGCAGAAAAAGGAAACGGCAACAGCAGTTGTTTTCACTTGTTGCTGTTTTCAAATATGGATGTGTGTGCACTCTTCTGCAACAGCTGCAAAATTCCACTCTGAGGCCTAGTGTGCCATTCATAGACTGAAATCGGCCAGTAGACAGTGAATTTGAAAGAGAAGGACACATTATATGCATGAGTGATAACATATATAAACATGAATTCCAAAAGTTACAAAAAATAATAAAAATCTTGTAGGAGCACAGAAACAGTGTTCAAATTCTGCTTTTACAGACTTCTTTTGGTTGTGCGTACCTTGCAAAGTAATGTTATAAGTGTTAAAGGAATGTTTAAATGTAACTATGCCTTTTTAGTCTACAGTTCCACAGTGACACCCCACTGCCAAGGCCAGACACATTGTGAGCAGCAAAATGTGTGGTAAACATTATTTTTTATTTTCAAATGCTTAATGAATCATAAGCATTTGTCATTACTAATGAGACTATTTTTATTTTATTTGGGCTTAATGCTGCTGTGTCTGTACCTTTCTATTAGGATAGAGTTAATTCCTGCCAGTCTTTCTTTTTCTTCTTCCTCTCTATAATATTATTATATATTATTAAAGACTATTACAAAAATACGCAAAAAAATGAGCATGGCTGATGGCACAGATTCGGGTGGGTGCTTCTTCAGGAGCTGGAATAACACAGAACTAAAATATGGGGGACTGGTTCCTTCACATTGTGTTCTTTCTGTCTTGTTTATACCCTTTTGTTTGATTTAAGCCACATTTATTACCATTGTTGAGATTTTAAACTCACAAAATAATAATAATAATAATGTTTAACTATATACTTTAAGTAATGCATACACACACTCACACACCTATGAGTTGGGCCCACATGTCTTTATGTAATGTTTGCCCCCCAGTGTGCATTGACAGTTACATGAGGAACGGCAATGAGTGGGCTGGAAACGTGACAGCTGGACTGCTGCAAGAAGGGGAGTGTATGAGAATGAGTGAATATGAGGAGGGGGTTACATGTGGGAGTATACAATAGCAAATATGGCAGGAAGAGAACACATTTCAGCCGCAGCCCAGTTTCTTTGAGCAGATGAGCGAATGAGCAAGCGAGCGCTTCTCGTCCAGACACCCACACGGCCTGGGCTCACGTCCGAAGAGATTAGCAATACATTGTTAGGTCTCTCTGTTTTTCTTCTAGGCTTTAGGCTGATTTTAATATCTTGTACCATTACAGTATATTTCCATTCCTGAGATAATACATTGGTCTGCTGAAATTATTTTCTAGTCCGGATGAATCCATTTCCTCTGCACTACTTGGGATGTAGGGCTGTGGTGCACCTGTTTGATCGGGTACGTTACTACGAGGATAATACAAGTTCTTAGTAGTCATTAGGTCAGAGAAAGAGAACCTGTTAATATTAAGTATTATATATAGTTCAACTCTGCGCTGGTTGCCAAACCCGAGTGGGTTTTACTGCTCACATTTTGGACAACAGATCAGTTTTACAGAGTCTCTTGATACAGTAATTGTGTGAAATATCTTTCCAAAACAGTGACCTTCATGTGAATGCAGGGTCAGAGCTTCTGGTAGCTTCAGAAGTGGGACTAGGTTATTTTATTTGTGGAGACATCTAAATGTATATACATAAAGTACACCACTGTCATTTGCATTTGCTGGGATCCCTGTGAAGCATCACAATGTGATCAGAGCCTGTGATCGTGGCCTTGCAGAAGCTGCCTCCCAGATGGGAACAGTGAAAAATGTTCTGTCAAGATGAAATGCAAGTTTAAGTTTTCTGATTGTCACATGCACAACAATTCCAGTATCTCTAACAATGCTGATATAAATATGGGCTGTGTGATGAGATGACATCGAGAAGGGAACTTTAAAGGTAGGGTAGGTAATTCACTTCAGAAACACTTTTTGTTATATTCCATGGAATGCTCTTCACATCCCGATAGCAATGAATATATTAAATGCTTTGACAATAAATCCATACAAAAATGTCATCTGTGGAAGCCGTGGTACTGTAAAAAGCGCGACCTATCATCTGAGCCGGCATGGCTAAAATAACTGGATGGCCTACCTGCCTGTCAGCCTTCCATCTGTGCACAAACTTATCTCGTGCCCTCATTGGTCATGTGCGCGTTTGTGTGTGTTGGAGGAGGGGCTCTGGAAGGAAGTCTGAAGGAAGGGGCAGATTTTTTTTCGGCTGCGTACTTTCAAATTCTAGCGCACTCAAGCTGGTTTCTCCATTCTTACCTTTACAACACTGAAATTAAATGTGGAAGAACAATGGAAAAACAGGTTAAAGTTTCCTTTTTCAGATCTTGGTATCAAAGGTGATTGTTCATATATAGGGATGTTTTATCCTCATGAATATGATCAGAAATGGTGCCCAGGAGCTTGCTGCGGATGAAATGTCAATCCCAAATTAAACAGTCCTGCTCATTTGACACTGTTGCTCGTGTTTAATGTTTTGCATGAATACACAAACACACACATACACATTGAATATTGTTATCGTTTTGAAACCTGATTCTACTTTTTTTTACCCACCAAAAGCAGGAAGCACGTTGCCATGGCATCAGTGAAAAGGCTGAGGTCTCTGTTGGCACATTTTGTTCAGAGACAACCTGAGCTCTGCAAACGCTCTGCTACTCTGTCTCTCAGTTCATTTTTGCAGTTTTGGTCTCTCCCTCTCCTCTACCCTATCGAAACCATGTGTCACCCCCATAGTGTGTAAATATAAATGTCTCCACAGGGGAGCTGACCACCTTTTCAGAATCTTTGGAAAAATTGACAAATGACAACATCTTCACAAAATTAACTAAATTAGAAGCTGCACGGTGATGCTGGTTTTAGAATAATGATTAATGTGCTACTTTTTATTAGTTACATTTTAGTTCTTCCTTACCATTATGGTCATTGTCATAACTTTGGTCATTGTCATAACTTTCATCGCTGTTGTCTGATTACAATAATAACCTTTTTATTTATTATATTTGGTCATTATTGTCCTGCTTAAATGGCTCTAAGGTGATGTAATTACATGAAATGGACAAAAGCCATAGACACGTTCTATTTTTAGTTTTGTTTTGAATATGTCCTCTTTTTCCCTTTACTGTAACATCAGAGTTAGTGAGTGATGTTGTTATTAAGCCACAAGATGCATTCTATATATGGTGTCAGACAGGCCATCTCTAAGGTCAGTGGTATTTGTGTACACCAATGGGGTGTGAAAGATGCTGGAGCACAGGGCACACTGTGGTGTCTAAGTGAGAGTTAGGGCCTGAATGTACATAAACACGTGTTTCTGCTTTCACTCATACGATACAATAAACTTTTTGCCCCCGTAAGGACAATTGTTCTGGGCTCCGTTCTGCAGTTCCACATACAGTACATGTACGTATGCAAACATAGTTAACAATAAAATACATTAACATATTATCACTCATACACCGTTTGCACATACACAGACGCACCTACTGACAATGGCGACTGAATCTTCTACCAGAAGGTAGGAGCTGGAATTCTGGGTGGAGAATGTGGGGGGGATCAGACACAATGTGTTGTGCCTGTTTAATAATGGACTGCTCATATATGTTTTGAGAGATGAATGTTTTTTAACCCCCATCATTTTCATAGCAGTCTGTAGCAGGCGAGCGATCTGTGACTTTGACTGCACTGTTGAGTTACCATACCAGGCAGTGATACCATACTTTATGATGCTCTCCAACACTGCATGATAAAACAGTAACATGAACTTCTGCTCGACTCCGTAAGTCCTGAGTCTACGCAAGAAATACAACCGCTGTTGAAGTCTAGAGCACAAGGCAAGGCAAGGCAAGTGTATTTATATAGCACCTTTCAGCACGCGGCTATTCAAAGTGCTTTACAAAATAAAATAAAAGACGTTTAAGAATGAATACAGCAGAAACACATTATATAATGGCATTTTACAACAGGCATTTAATAAGCAAAGATAATAAATTAAACACAACAGTTATACAATACATGAATAAAATGCATACTGCAGTGCGCATATGATCAGCTCAATTAAAAGCAGCGGCAAAAAGATATGTTTTCAGTTTCGATTTGAAAATACTAAGAGTCTCTGCGGACGTGCATGTTTCGGGCAGTTTGTTCCAGATTGTCGGGGCATAATAGCTAAACGCTGCTTTTCCATGTTTAGTTCTTACTCTCGGAACCGAGACCTTCAACATGCACCTTCCAGCTGAGTGTATTATCTACTTAGGAGCGGACCTGAGTTATGGGTTCATTGTGGATACCCCATAACTCTGCCTAAGGTCACCCACTGCCTTGGGGTCCCACACCATCTCCTCAGTCTTCTTCACATTCAGCACTAGATGGTTGAATTCACACTATTGCACACATCTCTCTATTCAGAGTGGTAAGCCAATGAACTGCTGCCTTTGAACATTAAGCCAAGGATGGCTGTATCATCTGAGAATTTGGTGATATAGTTATCGGGATGGATTCTTGTTCACAGAACCCTGGGGGCTCCCGTACTGACTGTCCGGGGCTCTGAGAGGGCATTGTTGACCCTGACGTGCTGAGTGTGATTGGTTAGAAAAGAAAAATACCATTTCAAATAAAATGAATTACACTTATCCGTATAAATCAACAAATGGTAGGCGTGCATAAGCCTGGGTGTCCTCCAAGTGTTTAGTGACCAGGTGTGTGGTGCTATTTGGAGCATCGTCTATGCCACGCCCCTGCGTGTAGGCAAACTGAAAAGGGTCTAACAATACATCTGCCTCTTTCTTAGAAGCGGCACCAAGGTCCTCTCAAAACATTTCATGACCATGAAAACAGGCCTAAAATCATTGTTTACCTTTGGACAAGGTTTTCTGGGGACAGGTGTTATTATTGATGTTTTCCAGAGGCTGGGGGTGGTGTGAAGGTCCACACATTTTTGAGATTTGAGACACCATGCTGACCACCATGTTTTGAGGAGGAATGGTATTTGGAATATATGGAATTTGGCCTTCTTAGTACAGGTGTGCTTGAAAAGTGATTGGACCTTTAAAGGGTCAATCACCACCCTTGCGTCCTGGTCAGTAGCAGAGATTGTCTCTGAGACATCCTTTTAAATCTCATGTAAAAGTCATTCAGTTAATTAGCTTTTTGCAGGTCATCAGAAGTACAGAGACATTGTTTACCTGGAGTCATACTTGTGATTGCCTTCATAGTGTCTCAAAGTTCCTTAGAGTTAATTGAGGAAAAGTTCTGTTGAAGTTTCCTTATGTCTCCTCCTAGCTTCAACATGTGATTAAGCTCCTTTTGCACCCATTTCAGTTGCGTTTTATGCCGGTTTTTAAAAGCCATTTCTTCTCGATTGATGCAGTCCTTAACCTCTTTAGTTATGTATGGTTTGTTGTTGGGGTACACAGTTTTTTCTTTCTGAGGTATCACATTGTCCAGACAGAATTGTATATAGTCAGTAACCGTCTCAGTAGCATTATCCACGTCCATCTCATGAAAGATACTCCACTCAGTAGAGAGAAAGCATCCTTAAGAGACTCTATGCTGTCATTAGTCCAAACCTTTACAGTCTTGGTCTGTGGTTTACTACGTTTTAGAACCGTTCTGTAGGTAGGTATGAGACGAACAGTGTTATGGTCTGAGTTGGAAAGCGGGGGTTTGGCTCTAATCATATATGCGTTGTTCACATTGCCGTAACATTTGTCTAGAGCTTTATCTTCCCGGGTCTGACATTTAACGTATTGTTGAAAAACTTGAAGTGACAGTTCAAGTTTGCAATGATAGAATATAGAATAAAAGTGTCAGGAGTTTGTAATAGCTGCTGGTGAACACAGTCAGTGATTTGAGCTGCT
This sequence comes from Lindbergichthys nudifrons, assembly GCA_943590975.1. Taxonomy (NCBI): domain Eukaryota; kingdom Metazoa; phylum Chordata; class Actinopteri; order Perciformes; family Nototheniidae; genus Lindbergichthys; species Lindbergichthys nudifrons. Next base: position 125,894 of record CALSBW010001446.1, read on the forward strand.
GCACTTGCTGCGTTCCCACTGGGTGGAATATAAACAGTGCAGAGAATAATATTGTTGTATCTTGTAATATAATGATATTTCTCACCTGAACAGTTTCTTCCCCTCCGCTACCGTCCTCATTAACAAGGCCCGGGACCCCCACTGACACTTTACCTCAGCCACATCATAGGCTTTATGCTTTACATTAATGCACACAATGTATACAATATCTTGTTTTTCATTAATTTCCTTTTTTTATTTCAACCATATTCAATCTAAATACTCCAATATTTTTACTATATTTTTTTACATTTGTTTATGTTATTATAGTTTTCTTCAAATAGTTTTCTTCAAATAGTTTTCTTCAAATAGTTTTCTATCTGTGTTTTTAATTTTACTTTTACTTTTATGTATGCACCAAAACACTCAATCAAAGTCCTTGTAGGTGTTAACCTACCTGGTAATAAACCTGTTTCTGATTCTGGTTCTGATTCTGATTCCTAAACTCAGGTACAGGGTCTTAGTCTTAAGCACATCCGCGCGGATGAATGAAAAACCCTCCAGCTCACACAAAGACTTGGGAATATCACGATGAAGCCACTTCTCAGTAAACACCATAATAGACGACTCTGAATAGGTACTCGAAACAGGCTATAGTGTTGATCCGGAGCTCGTCCATTTTCGGACTGAGCTGATCCAGATTTGCGTCCGATATGACGTAATATCGGAAATGTGGGCTGGCTTTACACCCACGGTCCTATCAGAAACGTTGATATCAGAAACAATGCACAACATGTTTTGGACGTAATATGGTCTGTGTTTATAATATCAAGCGTCGCTAACACTCAGAGCTAATGCTGTACTGGAGAGAATATGTGTAAAGAAGCAGGAAATAAAAAAAGGAACTCACCTTGTGGTAAACCCGCAAGAGATAATGCATTTGAGCTCCATGCTGTTTCAGAAATAATCCTTGAAGTGGTTTTGAACATGGTTTGTCTTTTAATCACGGCAGCATTTAGCTGTATCTGCGGTAGAATTCTGAGCAGGCACCAGCTCCCCCTCCTCTTTTTTATTTTTTCAAGCTAAGGACCCAGAATCAGCAGGGCTGAAATAGAGGGATATGAGGGATGTCTAAAATGCACAGAATATGATAGAAACTGTGCAGAATAGTCTATATACAGTAATTGGAATATTGATATATATGATATATATGAGTTGCAAACAGATGAATGTTATGTATGTTCTTTCAAAAGTTCATGTGTTTAACATTCTTATAGCCTGTGGGATGAAACTGTCTCTGAGTCTGGTGGTTTTAGACCTCATGCTGCGGTAACGCCTGCCAGACGGCAGCAGACAGAACAGTTTGTGGCTGGGGTGATGTTTGGTATTTGTGGGGGGTGTGTGGGAAAGAAACTCCTTCTGGAGCCATTTACATGCACACAAACCTGTAGAACACACTACAGGAGAGGGAGCACCACAAACAGCTCAACATCCCACAGGCCATAAGACTATTCAACACCTGAGCTCTGTAAAGTGCCTCCATAAACATTCATCTGTTTGCATCTTGCTATTTATTTATCTATCTATATCACATTCCATTTACGTGTATATAGACTGTTCTTGCACTATTTATATTTTATTTGTATTTACTTGCACATCTTACAACATTCTCTTGCACTATTTTCTTTCTATTCTGTTATTGGTTTTATCTGTTGTATGTCCTTGATATATTCATGTTGCATTGTTGGAGGAGCCTGGGACTAAAGTCTTTCATTGCCATATCTACACTGTAGCTACTGTGCATATGACAATAAAGCCTTGAATCTTGAAAAAAATAGGGCCCCTTTAATGTCATCAGTGAAAGCTTTATTTAATAGTTTTTATAGTGCCATTATATATGCCATATAAACGGCCTTCCATTATGTTTTAATGTTCCCTGAGTGGACAGGAAAAGCGTAATAATAATAAACTTTATTCAAGTTTAAAAATCATTTCCATTCTTCTTCATTCTGATTCTTTCCATCTTGCAGAATCACTCAAATGTATGCAAGTAATGGTGATTTTAAATGGGTTATCTTTTCTAACAATATTACATAGCTCACCACATACTGTATATTGATGTTTTACAATCTTTAGTGCTTTAGTGGTTTGTCTTTTTACCTATACAATGGCGTTTAGCTGGCCTATATTTTGTGTGTGTAAGGACTAATGAGGCATTTGTTGGGTCTAAAATTAGATTTGAGCTTTGGGAGTATGCCAACTCTCTGCTGCTCTGATCTAAATATATAGGCTTTAGGGACGATGCTTTATTCCAGTAACTCCTGGTTAATGTGTCTTTGTGAAAATACAGTAGCTATGTCTCCTAGAAGACTGGAGAACTGGAAATCGTGTAACAACCTCTTTTTAGGATTTATGATGTAGGATGCTAATGTTGACAGCTTAGTTAGTCAGTCAGCTGGACACTCTGATTCAGATTCACTTGTAGTCAATACAGGAATATTCATCTAACCTTACTCATAGACTTTTCATCTAGCGAGAAACGTAATGACAATTCAATCAATTCGTTTTTTGATACCAGTCAGAAAATGCTAGCATCCAAATATGCTAAGCTAAGATGGTTAACAAGGTTACTATTATATCTGCTGCAAATAAGATTGTAAGCATTGTCATTATGAGTATGTTGGTTCTAGAATGTTTGATATTTTAGTTAAATCGTAGAATAGCTTAAAAAAAAAACGCCCCGCAAATATTTCTGAGTTCGAAATAGGGGAGCTCAATGGGGCTGTTTGAGCAACTACTAACACAAAGTAATGCAAATCTACAAACTAAGTTAAAAGGGCATACTCTGCATTTAATAGCTGAAGCTGGTGTTGAATGTCCTGTCCAAACAGTATGATGGCTGTTGCAAGTTGCAGTGTGTACAATCCCTGTTGTTTTTGGTCACTGTTGTTTCCCATGACTCTTAGATGAGCCAGAGGAAGCCTAATGTGATTTCCACACAGTTCCCAGGCCCCCAGATCCCCCTGAACACATGCGATTACAAACAGGCACACATACACACTCGCACACTCGTAAATCAGGGACAAATATGTGTGTGCGAATGTTTGTGTTGCTAACATTAAAAGAGATAAATGGGCTGAACATCCTTTTGCTCTTTGATACACACAAGCTGCCTCTAAATTGTCAACACACACACACACACACACACACACACACACACACACACACAGGCAGGCCTGCAGGGCTCTCACACTGAGGGACAGCTGCTGCTTGTCTAGTTGAGAGTCCGGCTGCATGAAACAAGGGCCGACTGCAACACAGTATCAAACACTCACACTTCAGGTCACTTGCTTGGAATGCAACCTTTGAACTCCTTTAAGATGATTTCCACTTCACTCAGAGCTGTTTGTAATAGGGCACTTCGCTTGGTTTGAATCTGAAATAGTTAAGGGTAATACAAGGGTTTATATAGTTGCCTACTGTCTTGTGTTGATAGTAGTGGTAGTTGCAATCATTTGGAAAAGGCACAAGAAACGTTCAGGTTTCAGTTGTGAAAACAGAAAGTATATTCAAGTTCAGATTTACAAGTTGAATTGATGTGCACATACTTGCCAAAAGTAAAATTAGATAGATTACATTCTTTTATTAACACTTTATTTTTGAATGTTTTCATTACAAAGAAAAATCATACAGAATGTTATTGAGCAGTCAAATACATACTGTAGATGCAATAGTGCACATTTAAACCAGACTGCCAAAAAGCAGATCAAATATACCCCCCACCCTTACCCCAGCATGAAAGAAAAAAAAAAAATGAGATAAGTGTACACGTTCTCACAATTGACACACAAATTAAATAAAAAAAATACAAAGCAAACGACAAACAAAAAGACAAAATATATACAAAACGTACAATATTGCTTTAGAAATGGTAGTAGCCCAGATTCAGCAACACTCAAATCTATACACAGTCTTCTTTAAAGAGTTAAGTCCAGCCTGCACTTCTCTACGTGTGTGATCAATGGCTGCCAGGCCTTATAACATCTATCAGTAGATCCCTTCAGAGTGGACCGGGTTTTCTTCAGATGCAAAAACTGCAACAGATCTCTAATCCAGTGAGTATGGGTAGGTGGTGATTCATCCTTCCATTTAAGAAGAATTAGTCGTCGAGCTATCAACGATGCAATGGCATTTAATTTATATTTTGGAAGTTGAGCTTCTCTAGTAACAACTCCAAACAATGCTGTCAGCGGAGTCTGATTGAGAGGAATTTCAAACACTTCTGAGAGAGTTTTAAAGACATCTTCCCAGTACTTGCAAAGCCGGGGACAAGTCCAAAAAGTGTGAATAAGATTCCCTACTTGATTCTTGCACCTAGCTCTCATGGGGCTCACATTAGAATACAACTTGGATAATTTTGCTTTAGTCTAGTGTAGACGATGAAGAATTTTAAACTGTAGGAGTCCATGCCGTGCGCAGATAGAGGAGGAGTGCACTTTGTTTAGAATTGAATCCCATGTGTCCTCATCCAATTGTCATTGTAAGTCCTCTTCCCATAGGCCTTTAATTATAGATAAGGAGGGGCAGTCAAGTTGAGAAATGTTCTTATATATTTGAGCAACCACACCCCTCCCGAGTGGGTTAACATCCAAAATATGTTCTAATATTGTTTTATCTGGTGGATAAGGGTAATTAACTAGATTAGTTCGAGCAAAGTTTCTAACCTGCAAATATCTAAAAAATTGGTTGTTAGTAAGGTTATATTTCTGTTTCAGCTGGGTGAATGAGGCAAAAGTACCATCAATATATACATCTCCAAAAGATTTTATACTTTTTGTCTTCCAAATTTTAAAAGCAAGGTCCTGCAGTGATGGGGGAAAAGAATGATTTTGATCAATAGGTGCTGAAAGGGGCATTAATACAAGTCCACATTTTTTCATAAACTGTACCCAGATCCTAAGGGAATGTCCAACTGTTGGGTTATTTGTATATGCAGAGAGATCCACAGTTGTGGGGCATGTCAAGAGAGCAGGTAGTGAACATTGTTTACAGAATGAGGCTTCAGCAGCCAACCAGGATTTTCGGCATTTTCCAAAATAACATGCTACGAATATTAGCTGCCCAGTAGTAATACTCAAAGTTAGGTAAAGCCATTCCTCATGATTGTTTTGGCCTTTGCAAAAAAGCCTTACGAATTCTTGAAGGTTTATTCAGGGTTTGTACAGGTGCTGGAAATCCTTGAAAATGCTTGAAATTGTACGAGGTGTTTTCAAGGTTTGAAAAGTGCTTGAATTTTGGGAATGGTGCTTGAATTTGGGATAAAGTGCTTGAAATTGTAAATGCTTTACTTCGCTTTTTAGATTAAAAGAAAATAAAGAATTCGGAGCGAGCTTAATTGCTTTGCTTTTACATAAAACAGCTCCGCGGCAAGTGTTTTTGTTACGTGTGACCTGGACATTCTGATGAGTGATAGATGACAGTATGCCAGGAGGTTGCAGTTTCAACGAGCGTTGGCTAGCAGAAGACAAATACAAGCCATGGCTAAGACGAGGGTCAAGCCCACGAGTAGCCTCCTGCAAAGTTTGCAAAAAATAACGATGCGAGAGTCTGCGCTGACGAGCCACATGAAAGGTACGCCGTCGTAGAGCATTTTAGATTAGGCTAACGTTGCATGTTACGTTTGTTTAAGCTAACGTTAGCAAGCTGAATAGCGAACTTGATGAGGGATAATAATAATTGCAGGGGACAATCATTTCAGAGGAGCGTACCTACGTTAATATGTGCGTTACAGTCGCTATCCTGTGGTGTTCAGAGGATGAAGCACTCACTGTTGTAATTCAACCCAGTCTCACGGCATTTCGTGTTATAGTCACGAAATATAATCTATTGATTCGACACAGAGCGATTTGAAAAGCAATGTATTTCTACTGGTAGTATGTTTCTTGCCTAAACCAAATGTGACTTGCTCTATCGAAATCAGTCACATTGACCCAAAGACACATTTTCGTTTGTATTACTGTCTGGGGGAAGCTCGCGAGTGTGTTTGTATTTTTTGCGTTTGTGTGTATTGTGTTTGTGTATCGGGGAAACACTCACAAGAAACACCGGCTGTTGTTATGCTTGCTGTGACGTTAAATTACTCCGTTCTCCGCTTGTAATTATGCCGTTACAAGCTTAATATTCTGAAAGCCAATACTTTGTTTATTTGAAAACAGATGAAAACAAACTGTCCCGGACCCTGTCGTGTTATCTATGATTACTATACACCTTTACTTCATAATTTCAGCGGAGGGAGGGGGAGCAGAGCTGCGGAAGAGCAGGGTGCGAGTTGAGAGGTGCCTCTTCTTCCCTTTACAAGCTTCAAAAATGTATTTATCGTGAGATTTTGGCAATAACAGTTTCATATTCTGAAAGCCAAGACTTTGTTTATTTAACATCAAACAAAACACCCGAACCCTGAAAAACTAGTTTTTTTTACACAAATCCACGTTTATGTTTTAAATGAGCCGTTGAGACTTTTGACTGATTTCGGAACAAATATATACAGATTTCAGTATTCTGAGGCTCTGAGCCCCATTTCTTTTCCTCACAGACGGCAAAGAAAGTCCGACATTATACGATTTAAAATAAAAACAATAATCGTGGCTTGATATTGAGTAAGAACATGTTTTTATGAACCACACAGCTTCTGGTCTTCCAAGACCCGACCGGACAAAAAGACGTGTTGAAGGCACGAAACATACTACCAATAGAAATACATCGCTTTTAAAATCGTTCTGTGACACGAAAAAAAGAGGAAAATCGTGTTGGTGAACACGAATCAATAGATTACATTTATTTCGTGACTATAACACGAAATGCCGTGAGACTTGGTTGCGTAATTAGACCTTAGCTTGTTAGTATGTTATAAATTATAAACTGAGGATTTGACCGCGTCGCTATGGTTGATAATTTTAGAAACAGGCTCTTATATAAAATCTTGAAGTATTATACAAGTAAAACTACATTTTGCTTTAATCCCATGTAATGAACACAGTCTTCCTTTGAAGATGTATAAGTCAGGTGTCTTGAGTAGTCAAAATTAACTACAAATCATTGTACACATTTGTAAATATTAGTTACCTTTGTGAGTCTATTTTTATGCAGCTCTGCGTGATTTTGTGGCTACAATTCAGGCTAATACGCTACAAGAGGTGGAATAAGTACTCCTATGTTGTACTTGAGTAAAAGTAGAAGTACTCAGATGTTGTACTTGAGTAAAAGTAAAAGTACTCAGATGTTGTACTTGAGTAAAAGTAGAAGTACTCAGACCTTGTACTTGAGTAAAAGAAGAAGTACCAGAGTGTTGTAATACTCTGTTACAGTAAAAGTCCAGCATTCAAAATGTTCCTCAAGTAAAAGTAGTAAAGTATTCTCATCAAAATATAGTGAAAGTAGTGACAGTAAAAGTAGTCATTGTGCAGATTGGTCCATTTCAGAATAATATATAGGGATGTCCCGATCACCTTTTTTTGCTCCCGATCCGATTCCGATCATTTGATTTTGACAATCTGCCGATACCGATTTTTTCCGATCCGATCTTTATGCAATGCATTAAGAGAAAAAAAAGGAGAAAAGCATTCAAGTTGCCCCTTAAACCTCACGTTCTCCACCACAGATAACGGCTGGTCATCCAACGCGATGAATTCAGCTATCTTGGCTGTTATTTTTTTGGCCTTTTCACTGTTCTGGGGCAGTTTCTCTTTCCTTTTAAAACTCTCTGAAAGTGTCGGTTGTTTCAGTGCCGTTACCCGAGTGGCCGCTGTGTACTCATCGTGTTGTTGGTGGTGTTTGTATTATATTGGTCGTGTTGAACGTAGCTCTGTTCTTTCCACCACGTGGAACCTCCGCCTTGCAAACATTGCATCTGGCTGTTACACTGCCTTTCAATTTTATAATACTTCCAAACTCCTGACAGTTTCTCTGTCCCGACTCCCGAGTCACCAGCTGAACGTAGTCTCTCGTTAGCTTACTGCTACTATTAGACACTGCGCCCACTCTGTTGCCAGATTTGAGAGAAATAAGCAACCAGGTCTATGAAAACAAACCCAAAAGAAGCAACACATACATGATGTTGTGTAATTTTAAACCAAAACTAAGGCCTCAGGATGACTTTAAGACGTGAACATGGTCATTTTTGTTTTGTAACATTAAATAAAAAATAAAAAAATTATTAAAAAATAAAAATTCCCGATCCCCGATTTTTTTTTCCCGATTCCGATCTTTTGAAAATCACATGATCGGCTCCGATCCCCGATCACGTGATCGGATCGGGACATCTCTATCTGAAATCTTTAAATGTGTTTCCTGGAGAAATGCAATATTTACCTTGAGGTTCTGAAGATGGGAGAGGACTTTCTTACGCTTTACAGGTTGATTAAGGCCCTTACAGTTCCAGCTGATAAAGTTGACCTGGCAACCCCAGGACGGGCAGATGGAGTCGTCATTGAAGATTTCTTACTGAAAGAATGGAGAGCTGAAGTGCAAGCTGTTCATAGATTAAGGTGCTAAAATATTGGATATACTCTGGAGCATTCATAACAGAAACCATAAGAAAAAAAACAGACTATAACACACACAAAAAGGAAAACATTTATCACACATTGTTCTCCCCATTTCCCCATTTCCCCATTTCCCCTACACAAACAGTGTATTTCCCAAAGCTTAACAATCTTTACTCTAACCGCCATTCCCTAAATATCTAACCACTTTCAGTCCTTAGTTAACAGAATTAGCTTATCCAGCAGTGAACTCCTCTAGTGTCCTTATTCTAAGCTAAAAACAATAATCACATAAAACAAGACCCAAAAGACATGTGCAAAATAATTGTAACTGGTATTTAAACTCGAACTGAAGCAACCGGTGAACAAGACGGACCAAACCTGCAGGAGGAGATCTCAGGGAAAGAGTCTCAAAAGTTCCCGTGAATGAAAAGTCTGTTTAAACGTTATAAGGAATATGATCACGAAAAAAGAAAGAAAGACCCTTACATGAGGCATTTTCAAGATATAAGCAACATAATTCTCGAGATAAATGACTATAGCACAAACAGTCAGTTATCCCGGCTCAAACAACGTCCCTGCAGAGAGCGTTTCCATTACCTACGGTCTCATCCACCCTGAGCATTCCCATCCCGATTTCCGGTCCGTGGTAAACAACTCCTTGATTTAACAGACGACCCGCCTGGCACAAACAGCACAAATGTTCACATATTTTCGGCGGTAGGCTTTATCTTCGAAGAGTAGTATTCCATCGCGGATTGGGGAGAGTCGATCCGCAGTCGTGCCGGGTAAAGGAGCCCATATCTGACGTCTGCCTTGCAAAGCACAGCCTTTACCTCATTATATCCCGCTCTGCGCTTGTCCAAATCTGCGCTGTAGTCAGGGAATATGAAAATCTGTGTGCCGCCGAGCACTAGCTTGCCTTTCTGGCGGGAGAGTTTCAGTATTTCCTCATGATCAACAAGTTGAGTCTTACATTCATCCAATTCAGCTCTTACTGGTGCAATTGCAAGCTAAATGTCTGTCTTGAGCGAGGAAACTTCATCCTGAATCACTTCCCTTACAATTCTGCGGATGTCCTCTAGCATCTCCTTGCGTTGATCCTTAGCCTCAACCATGCTACTGGTTAAGCTAGCAGTCGTCTTGTTCACCTTTGGAGGCATGATAGCTGCACATATATCCCAATAGTAGATCACAGATAGCTTTAATCTTAAACTGGGTCAAGTTTTGGCCGAATTAGAACAAAAAATTGCAGGATGTTAATGGATTTATTATGAAGTATCAGGACCACCTGTTAGATCCGTCTACTCCAGGGGTCGGCAACCCCTGGCACCGTAACCAGTGGCACACTAGGAATAAGTGGAATAAGTGTGCAAAATATTTAAATTGTATTTTCGGATCCTGAACGAGACCGCCGCCAGAGCGCGTCTCCCCGTCTCCCCGTTACCTGCTGAAGGAAGCCATGCACGCAGCGCAGCCCCGCTCTGTTTAACTCCAGGTGACTTTCTGCTGCTTTCCTCCGTGCAGGGCTGATCTTTTCACCACGGAGGAAAGCACAAATTGCAGTACCCATAAGGAGCTTTACAAATGCCGCAGTTTTTGCGTGGCTGTGTCTTTAGTTGAAAGCCCAGTGGCGATCTGCTCATCTCTCATTGAAATAATATACTACAAAGTGGCGGACTGGCCATCTGTGTGATGAACTTACCTGTCGGCTCCCAGACCGTAGTCGAGGAGGGCAGAAGCAACAAGCTTCAGGTTCAATAACCCACTTTAGCTTAAATGACTGGAGAGAGGCGAGCTCTTCTTGGGAGGCCGTTGCATTTATTTAGCTGTTCTTCTGTTTCACAAAATACATCACAGACCTCTGTTTTCTGCTGCCTCGTTTCACTTCCAGAAACATACACACGCTCCCTCACTGTCGCTCTACCATCAACACACACACATGCACACGCCACACCCCTCTCTCTCTCTCTTAAAGGGACAGCGATCTCATCTCACTCTGCATGACCCTAATATCATAACATGTGTGTTCTGGAGAATCACAGAATGGACGATCGTCCTTATTATTATGCCGTTTAAAACAATTATTTAAATGTGTTTGTTAAATTCGGCATCATGTAAGTTGCGCTGACAGGTCCACACACAGCGAGGCCCCCCCGCCCTCCTGTTGATAGTTCACGAGCGTCAAGCTCCTCAACACCCCCCGCCCCCCCCGTTGATAATTCTGGATCGCTGATAACAATTATTTTTTTAACATATCAAAAAGGTTGCCGACCCCTGGTCTACTCCATTAGACGCCCCTAGCGGCCCCTCAGATAGATTACATTCTAATGCTAAATATAAAGCTAGATATTTGGCTTCAAGCCTCTGGCTTCACTTTAGCATACTGATATATGGATAGATGGTTTTCATTTTCTCATCTTCCTCTTGGCTACAAGAGCATTAGAAAAACTATCCATTGAAATCGTATCGCATTAACAGTCCCAAAAAGAGCAAGGGATTCAACTTCTTGACCAATTGAATGAAGCAGTGGAAACATCTGCATACCCTTGTTTGGAGCCATGTTCCCCTCTTTGCATCTTAAGCCCTCCAATTGAAGTTGCCAGGAGATGCAAAAGCATCAAATTGCAGCAACATAAAACCAAAATAGTCAAATAGATTGACAATTATTTTATCTCTTTATTTGTTGATTAATCGATCAATCATTTGGATCCAAAAACACAATCAGCTACATACTATGACTTAGTATGATCTTTGAATTAAGGTAACAATTCAAAGGGTTTCTCCAAAACTTGAAAAGAAACGTTGTGACTCACAGGAAGTGGTTGGCCTGAAATAATCAAACTGTGTTTGCTGCTGCTGTGAGCTACTCCTTGATTCTAGTTGCATCTGACATTTGATAGGCGGGCTGCCTCTGTTTGTCCCCTCCATGCCAGCAGACAGTCATCAATATGCAGAAACAAAACTCTATTTCTGTATGAATATTATTGATGCATGTGTGTATGCATATGTCTCACTAAGCTGTGTGTGTGTGTGTGTGTGTGTGTGTGTGTGTGTGTGTGTGTCTGCAGTGATGGTGTGTGTCTGCAGTGATGGTGTGTGT
>CALSBW010001446.1:144880-166118 GCA_943590975.1 Lindbergichthys nudifrons
CGCGTTACGGCCGCGTTACGGCCGCGTTACGGCCGCGTTACGGCCGCGTTACGGCTGTGCCGCGGCGCTCATGACGATCACGGCCACTCTAGTCAATGGGTGCTATTCCACCACACGCGGCACGTTACGGCTCAGAAGCGTCCCAGAAGCGTCTCGGCGCAGGGCTCCTCTAAAATTAGGATGAATCCTCTTTTTGGCGCGGCGCAGCCGTAACGTAAGGGCAGGCAGGAAGTGGAAAGTTCAGAGCATATATAGCATATATATATATATATATATATATATATATATATATATATATATATATATATAGGCTACACACACACAAACACATTTTGCAGACCCTATCCCTCCGTAGTCTTTCAAGTAGGAGGAGCAATGGCAGCGTTCTCCTCCGGTTTACAGGCACTGTGTAAATTATATATATAGAATAATGATGATGATGAATGCATTTTTTTACCACTAAAATACAGCAACATATCTTTGATTTATGTCGTTTATAACTGGAATATTACAGTTATTATTAACTTTGTCTGTACAAAGTAGCCTGTCCAGGAAATATGCCCAAATCAACAAAAACTGCGAGCCGGCAGGCAAGACGCTCCGCTTCTGAAATGCTTCTGAAACGTCATACCCTGGTATGACGGCGCAGCCGTAACGCGCCGCAGACGGACCCGGTGGAATCTAGGGGTCAGGCACAACATGGGTAAAAAATGATCCGTATTATTTTACTATGTTATTTCATGCATGGCTTTGTGTGTTTCTTTACTATAGATTTTCAAATCTATTTCTTTAGTCATTAATATTCAAAGTATTAATTAAATGCCTTGTTTTTGATTACCACAAATCATTATTTTCATTCTCCCGTTCTTAACCTGTTAAGCCCGAGAGACCCCGGTACCGGGGCACTGACGCAACATCTTGCAGGAAACAGTGTCTGAGGGCATGTTCATTTAATAAACTATGAATGTTTTATATCCATGTAACGGGAAGAAACTCATCTAACTGATCTTTTTTTTTTTTTTTCAAAATAAAACCCACAATGCTAACACTGAGCCTCTGAATTAGCAACGAGCGAAAAATGCTAACACCTTACTGCACCGAAAATCACTCACAAAACCTTATTATTTATCTCTTCTCTACATCCATGACATCGTTTCACATCGTGAGGTGACACAGAATCGTTGGACACCCACATTATGACTGAATTATACTAAATGGCGATATTATAAGCAAAAACGGACATCAAAACAGGTGACGCTAGGTAGCAAAAAATGCTAACATTTTTACCTTGGCTCTGTAGTCTCTCCAAAGTGGTCTTCAATGGCATTAAAACGATAAAAACGCTGCTGAAGTTAATCCATAGGTTAATCCAATGTGTCTTTGTCCCTTTGAAATGATTTCTGATAATCCATAAGCATTAAAACTGCTTTTCCATTTCCGGATGTCAAAGCGAGATAGGTCCACTCTGATGCAAAATTACATGCGCGAAACCCCCACCTTTTCTCATCACAATGAGTGTGTGTGGGGGACTCCCCCTTTGATTCTATTGGCTCTAACGGTCAGAAAGAGGTGTCAACCATCAAAATCGACCAAGGGGGGCCAGAGATATGGAAAATCCACCCAAATGACCCCAGAAGTGGTTTCTTTTTGCTAAATCTCTCTAAAAAGGTCAAATGTCACTTGTTTTGAATCAATCTTGATACAGGGTACTTATTATATGTTGTACTTTGGATTCCTAAAGCTTTTAGTCTACCTTACCATCATCCAAGGGTAGTTTTCACTATAAGTAAAAAAAGATTTTTGGACGGACACTATAATTTACAGTTTTTTACTATGTAAAATCTGAATTTTCTTTAAAATAAAAAACATCTATATTGATTCTGACTTTTCTACATCCAACTCACAGGTTTATCATTACTTTGAGAAAAAAGATTATTAATTTAACCCTTTTAGAAGGGAAGATATGGTCATTTGTTCTGGGAATGTCATTTTCGAGCCTGAGACCTGAAAAACAGGCTCAGGGCTTAACAGGTTAAATGATGAACTAAAATAGTTTAGGCCAAGTGTAATAAAAATGCAAAAAAAAATGCATACTATAATAATTATTTTGTTAAAATAATAATTTTAGCAGTGATTTGGACCAAGCATGTATGATGTAGTAATACAAAAACTATTTTAGTTCACACAGTGTGACATTAGCTAGTCATGTTAGCTTGTAATATATAGAGCAGAGCTAACTAGCAAATTAGCTAAACGTTAGCGGTTAGCCGTTTATGCTATGCTAGCTGTTGGCTACTGAACATTAACTAACTGGATACAGTTACAAGAAAGCTGTGAAACTTTACAATAAACTTGGCGACAGCACTGTGACACCCCGCTGCATGTTTATGTGTAATTTTAGGATATTCTAAATACATGTTTAACTCCATTACAGTCGCAGGACTCACCAGAGGCCTGTACTACGAAGCCGGATTTTCCTAACCTGGATATGTTTGAGTTAGCCGGTTGGCCCAATCCAAAACATACGCGCTCTCGCTAAACTGTATTACGACGCTGGTTATGAAGTGGATCGCTCAAGCCAGCCGTGTCCTATCTAGTTAGGTGCGCGTTCACATGAAAGGGGTGGTATTTGGAGCATTCGACCAATCACATACATGGACAAGCGTACTGACAGCGCAGCGTCATACTTCCTGAATGAAAAGTGAACTTTAATATTAGTCAAATATGAAGAAGTTAAACTTTAAACATCCATGACTTAAACACTTTATCCAGGATAAAAGCCACATAGCTGCACCTGCAAGGTGAATACAGCTGGTAAAAGAAAAAGCGTTTGAATGCGTACATTAACAGGTTTATGATATCACTGCCCCGTCCAAGACACGAGTGGATCTGACTTTAATTACATTTGACTCGAGTGTTTCGTCAACTTAATGTGTTGCTTAAAATAATACTTCTGCATACAGTATGTGACACTGTGAGTGTTGCACGGCCAGATACGGCTCAGCTGACTCAGATAAGGAGACATATGATACATTATGATGTGATATGAATGATAATGGGACACATCGACGTCTGCACTCACAGTGCCGTGGACTGTACTTAATGTTACTCTGATCCGGTTACTTATGTTGTGGCAGATATTTAAGTAAGCTTTCTTAACGCTAATGTTATAATAGTCAGATTGCTCTGAAGATGGGAGGGGATATTCTATAAATGTTCACGTTCACACAGTCAGTAGATTTTTGCCGGCCGTCTTTCCTGCAACGGCAGTTTTTCTGTATTTCCTTTCTCCTGTCCTGTAATATGACTTGATCGCTTTAAACTCCGCACACGGAGCTCTGATTGGTCAGCAGGCGGTGCTTTCACTGAGTTGATCTCTTAGCCTGCAACCTAACCTCCTCCCGAGGGGGTTAGCCGCTCAGCATAAGTTACCATGGGGATCTAGCCCGCTAAAAAGAGAACCAGCGTCGTAGGACCGGAAAGCCCGAGTTTTCCCTGAAATCAGCCGGCTAAGCGAAAATCCGGCTTCGTAGTACAGGCCTCAGGTCTCTAGTCTTCTGTTCTTTGTTGACGTCCCGATACTTAACGTGTAGTAGATGTAAAACGATCCCGATATTAATCCATAAACTCCTGCAGCAGAAATACAGGAGACCCGCTCAAACTGACGTGGATGTTTCAAAAGTGAACGACAGGCGCGGACAGTTCTCATTGGCAGGTTTCTTCGATGACGTTTATATTAACCAATCAGGAGTGTTGTGGACTCATTCCAATCCTGCCTGACTTGTCTGCCGTGTTTTGGCTGAATTCTATTTCAAGTGCCGTAGCTCTGGCTGTCGGCCAGAATCTGAAAACCATACATTATACTGCATGTAAGACTATAACTAACCCTTATTACTGTATATTGACCAATGGAAAAAAAACACAGCAACATAACACATAAATAAAACAAGGATAACTGTGACTTATTGTTAAACCTTGGTCCTCCCTGCAGAGATTTCTCCACTTTCTATGATTTTTATATTTTAAAATGATATTGTCAACTGTAGATGTTTACAATATAGTAAATTAGGAATTTCATGAAAACATATTTATTTACTTTTGTTTCAACATTGGATATTTTGTGTTTGTGGTGGATTCAATCGAATATTGAGAAAATGATTTATGTAAAAATGTTTCACTTACATTTTATGTTTTTTTTATTTGACACTTTTCTTTACAGTTTTATGTGTACCTTAAAATTACAAAGAAATATCTTAAAGTCTTATAGCAATACACTTTTATATTACGAGTTACATATTTAATTGCAGATAATAATTTTTATTTTACATACATCTGCATGTATTTTCTGAAAGTGCAAAAATACTGTAAATATTATATAGTACATTTACTTTAAATATATGTTATTTGTTGTTATTGTCAAAATACTTGGGTCGCTAATTTATAGTTCATATCTGTAATTTTACAGGATTTTGCAAGTTATTTAAAAAAACATGATAATTACTATAACATTTGTATTATTTCCTGTAAAATTAGGATCTTTTTTTACAGTGTATAGAATGTCTCAGTTCTTCCAGACGGTTTGAGAAGTAGGCTATGCTGCAGGACACACGCCGGTTAGAATAGTCTATTCTGCACATGTGCAATGCTGCACAATTCAAATTTTACAGTAATGGGTTGTGCTATTACAGATGATTTTGAGTACAGTGCTTTATTGTGAAATAATAGTTAAATAATGTCAAATCCAATTTTACTGTAGTTTTATAGATATTTTGTTGTGATATTACAGGGGCTTTTGATTACAATATTTCTCTGTAATATGATACTCTTAAATGCTGTGAAATCCTTGCAATGTTTACAATGTTGATGTGATATTACAGAGGATTTTGATTGCAGTATTTTATTGTGAAATAATAGTTAAATGCTGTGAAATCCAAGGATACAGTCCTTTTTACATGTATTTGTTGGGATATTACAGGGAGCCTTGATTACAATATGTCACTGTAAAATAATACTGTTAAATGTTGTGAAATGCTGGTAAATCTGTACAGTGTAGCTATAGGTAGTTTAGGAGTTTAGCAGGCTGCGTTCACTGGGCCGACCTTATTTTGGTTGAAAACTACAGTAAAGATTATTTTCCTTGATTGTATCAAAGGATCTTGTTCATTATATATTTTTCGAGTAAGAAAAACTAGAAAGAAAATGCAGACCATTTTTGAAACAATTATTTCATTAAATGTACATATCCCATTAGTCTAACATCACTTCATTATAAAATGTGCAGCTATTTCAGACATTCATTTTTTTCATTTTACAAATGATATTGTGAAATTTAAATATTCAATGTTTTTGCTTATTATAAATCATTGCCTTCTTAATTGAAAGATGGTAGTTGTTTTTTTATTTGCAGTAATTTTTATCTTATAGAAATTCGCATCAACCTAAACTGGTTCATCATTCAACAACAAGATGCTTTCACGGTTTGTTTTGGCAGGCAGTGTGGTAGATTCAGATTATCCTGTTGAGCGGGGTGCATCGACTCCCCCACCTCATGTTACATAACACACAAGGAGGAGATTTATTTAAAAATAATCTTGTCTATTCCTTTCAGTGAGTTGCAAGTTAACCTACTTTCCTGATATTTGCTTAAAGGTGGGGTAGGTAAGTTTGAGAAACCGGCTCGAGATCGCTAGAATTTGAAAATACACAGCCGGAAAAAATCTGCCACTTCCTTACAGAGCCCCTCCTCCAACACACACGAATGCGCTCATGACCAATGAGGGCACGAGATAAGTGTGTGCACAGATGGAAGGCTGACAGGCAGGTAGGCAGGTAGGCCATCCAATCATTTTAGCCGGGCCGGCTAAACAGTGCTTTTTACAGTACTACGGCTTCCACAGATGATATTTTTTTATGGATTTTTTGTCAAAGCACTTCAGATATTCATTGCTATCGGGATGTTAAGAGCATTCCATGGAATATAACAAAAAGTGTATCTCGAGCCGGTTTCTCAAACTTACCTACCCCACCTTTAAATGTACAAACCCAGCTGCTGTTAAAAAAAAAAAAAAGGCTGCATCTGCCTGTGTTGCAGTGCAGCTTTTTAGACAAGGTTCCAAACAGTATGTGAATGTATACATGGATGTACATTTTCATGTCTGGTGGGGAGTGCATGTCCTTTTCCCTCTCTCTCTCTCTCCCATCAGGACAGTGCATTGTTATGTTGACCATATGGTGTGTGTGAGAGATGAATTCACTTCCCTGTCCGACCGCAAGTTTCCTGCTGATTCCTGTATGTGTTGTAATTGGTTGTTACATAGAAAGGTGACGTTTGTAATTACGCAACGCCACATTTTCAACATCTCTGTTGTCTCCACATGCTCTATCTGTCCTGTGGATAGAAATGGTCTTTGTTCCTGCTCCTCTGCATCAGAGCATCTGCACCAAGACTTTCCCTAGACACTTTGAAATGATATGAAAAGGGGTATGTGTTTGTGTTCAGTGCAGACTGGCTGTGCTCTGATCCCAACAGAAATTCTGGTGCTGTCGGTTATTACCCTTCATTTTTTCTTCTATTTCTACTTGTATCTTTATGTTTGAAGCTAATTTCATATTGCCCTAGGCCAGGATACACATGCATTTGTTATTATTTGTTTGTAGCCTTTATTTATCCAGGTGAAATCCCATTGAGATCAACGATCTCTTTTTCAAGGGAGACCTGCAGCACATTGGTTACACATGTAAACATAAATACAACAGAAAACAAATAGGACGTCATACAACATAATTTACAGGGGTACAATTTACAAACCTACTCACAATGACAGGTACCAAGAGTATCAAATATCCTTTCATCCAGCCAAACTTTAAAATGATGCAGGGGAACCAAAATGCTCAGTTTCCAATTTATTTGCATAGTGTTCCAAGCTAGAAGAGCTGCGCACATACATGCTTTAGTACCTAAAACAGTCCTAGCACTTGGCACATGTAATAAAAACACATCCTGGGATGTTAGGCAACAGCTACTTGCGACTCTCTGTGAGATCAGAGAGCATATATATATGATGGTAGTTTACCCAACATGGCTTTATAGATGAACATGTACCACTGACTGAGCCTCCGAATAGTAAGTGAAGGCAGACCTGCCCTGGCATACAGGATAGAGTGATGAGTAAGTGCTTTACAGTTAGTAACAAATCTCAGCGCACTGTGATAGGCGGCATCTAACTTGATCAGGTAATGGGCAGGTGCATTCATATAGATCTAGGGATGCTCCGATTGACCATTTTGGGGCCGGCTCACCGGTCCGTCACAGCGGGTGGAGCTGCAGGATTTCTGCTTCACACATGTTGCATACCGCTATTTTATTGTCATTTTCGGACACCTTAAAATACTGCCAGACTGGTGAAGCCATTTTGGCGAGCTTGTTTTGCCGCGCACAGAGAAAAGTGTCATATATTTTACATCATCATTTTACGTCATACGATCGGCATTTTTAGAGAGCACCGATCGATCGGCAGAGAGTGAGTATCAGCCGATATCGATCGGCGGCCGATCAATCGGAGCATCCCTATATATATCAAATCACCATAGTCCAGCACAGGTAAAAAGGTCACAGAGACTAGCCTTTTCCTGGCCTCAAGTGAGAAACAGGACTTGTTTCTGAAAAAGAAACCTAGCTTCACCCTCAGCTTTCTAAGCAGATTATTGACCTGAAGTTTAAAAGAGAGACAATTATCAAGCCAGATACCAAGGTATTTATAACAGATAACCACTTCGAGTACTTTTCCTTGCGTAGTAACAATATCCAAAGTGGCTTTTTGGCTTTTGAAAATAGCATTACCTTAGTTTTATCAACATTTAAAAGAAGCTTAAGCTCAGAGAGCTGAGTCTGAATAATATTAAAAACAGCCTGTAATTCAACAACAGCCTCCTTAATGGAGGGACCTGCACAATACATCACGGTATCGTCCGCATAAAAATGTAAAGTTGCTTCATTCACATTTTGACCTAAACTGTTGATATAGATGGAGAATAAAAGTGGACCTAAAACAGAACCTTGGGGAACACCATTAGTAATGTTTAACCACTCAGAAGTGAGCCCATCAAACTGAACACATTGGGACCTTTCAGAGAGGTAGTTCACAAACCACCCCACTGCATGGCTGGATATGCCAATACTGGCCAGCCTCTGCTTCAGGATATGATGATCGACGGTATCGAAAGCTTTGGAAAGATCAATAAATAGAGCTGCACAACTCGGCTTTTTGTCTAAGATACCCGCAATATCGTTCACCACTTTCCAGTGATGGTGCTTTGTTGCTTTCTGAAACCTGACTGATGTTTACATAGGATGTCATTTTTACATAAAAACACCTTTACCTGTTCACTCACTAGACTTTCAAGAACCTTGGCCAGAACTGACAATTTAGAGATGGGCCTATAATTATTTAATAAAGTGGCCTCCCCACCTTTTAGTAGAGGAAGGACATAAGCTGACTTCCATATTTTTGGAATTGTGTTCGTGCTGAGGGAGAGGTTAAAAAGAGAAGTAAGAGGTGGTGCAATAAAATCTGCAGCTATCTTTAAAAAGAAAGGTTCTTCGTTGTCCAGACCAGCCGGTTTCTTAGGATCTAACTTGGTTAATGCTTCATGAACGACTTCAATAGTAAATGGAGAAAGACTGAAAGGGTTTTCCAAAACAAGTTTTTCAGAGTCACAGACTGAGGTGTTCACAGAAGCAGAGTTAGTAACAGAATCAAACAGAGAGCCACAGGACACAAAATGCTCATTAAAACAATTTAACATAGTGACCCTGTCCGATATAGTGCCAGATGCTGTGGTAAGGCACGGAGGTAGCTCATTACGGATTTCACCGGTGGATATCGATTTAATAGCTTTCCAACATTTTCTATGATTATTCAGGTTCTTTGTGGTAACTGACAGATAATACTTAGACTTGATTTGTGATATGAAGCTATTGCTTAGCTGCCTAAATCGCAGCCATTCTATCTCTGAGCCTGATTTCCTAGCCTTTGCCCAGGCCTTGTTTCTCTCATGAAAAAGACTAGACAATTCAGCAGAAAACCAAGGATTGTCTCGTCCCTTCACTCTAAATTTACTCAGGGGTGCATGTCTATCAATAATTTCCATAAAACCAAGATAAAAATAAGACCATGCAGTTTCAACATCACACAGATCGATTTTTCCCCAATCAAAACCAAACAGATCATGTACAAAACCCTGCTCCACAAAATGTTTTGTGTCTATTATAATGCAAGGTTTACCCTTTTGGACTTTTGTGTCCCTAATTGTGGCTACAACACAGTGATCACTCAAATCATTAGCAAATACTCCCACAGATGAGTATTTATGGGGAACATTTGTTAAAATTAGATCAATTAAGGAGGAATTATTTGGGAACTTAATGTTAGGGCGAGTAGGACTGTCAACAATCTGAGTAACATTTAAAGAGATACAAAGGTTTTTTAAATCCTCTGATACTGCAGTTAACCAGTCCCAGTTAAAATCTCCAAATAGCACTATTTCCTTGTAGTCAAGCTGAGATAAAAGATTTGCCAACGAAAACAAGGAGTCTTTGACTGCTGAGGGGGGTCTGTAACAGCCCACCACCATGACCTGTTGACCCTTTGCCACTTCAATATTCAAGGCAAAACATTTGAGTTGCTTACTGATTGATTTGGAAACCATCTTGGTTACACTAAACTTATTTTTCACATAAATGGCAACACCACCACCTTTATTAGGTCGGTCGGTACGATATACATTGTAACCAGTTAAGGAGATCTCAGAGTCCGTTTAGCCACGTTTCTGATAAAACAATGACTTCAGCGTCAGTCGAGCTTGCCCAAATAAGGACAAGATCTAATTTAGATAAAAGACTGCACACATTCAAGTGGATGAATCCCAACCCAGACCTAGATTTAAAATCAGCAGGAGTAGCGATCTGACTACTACTACTACTGGGCGGACCAGGGTTAGGTTGTACATTTCCAGATAGCAATAATAACAAGAAAACCAGGCATCTTTTCCTATTAATCGACACACATAAATTGTCATCTACTTTAAGATCACCAGCAAAGTCTGCGAAAGTGTGATTAGAGCTAAAAAAAAAACAGTCCTGAAGAACCATCATAGCAGGCAAACAAAACAGACATATTTTGCCGAACTGATTGTCTGTGACAAGGCAACCGGTAATTGTTCGCGTAACACACCCTGCACTCTTTTGCAGGGGATGCCCACTGCGGCCGGCAGAACAGACCTTAATCCAGTAGACTTCTCAGGATGACTAGAGAATTTCTCACTGTCCAAAACAGTTAACAGGCACAGCAGAATCACGATAGGGGCCATTTTCCCAGACCAGCACAGCATCCGTGATGTTTTTGGGGCAAATCCTCCTCAGGCGAAAGCAAGCCCCAGCCGAGCGTGGAGGCGCTCCGGTCTCTACGCGATGTCCCCGGGGTAAAATCCTCCTCAGCACAGCAGCACACGACAGGTGGAGGCAGGCCTACGCTACAGCAGAAACAGGACAGGTGGAAAGTAGGCCCCAGCCCGAACGTGGAGCGGCTCCGTCTCTCCGCGATGTCCCCGGGGTAAGATCTCCGCAGCACAGCAGCACACAACAGGTGGAAGCAGGCCTCCGCTACAGCAGAAACAAGACAGGTGGAAAGCAGGCCCCAGCCCGAAAAACGTGGAGCCGCTCCCTCTCTCCGCGACGTCTCCGGGGCAAAATCCTCCTCACCACAGCAGCACAGTACAGGTGGATGCAGGCCTCCGCTACAGCAGTACAATACAGGCAGAAGCAGGCCCCAGCCCGAACGCGGAGAACGTTCAGGCCACTCCGCAATGCCCTCGGTGCAAATTCTCCTTTCCACGCCGGCAGAAGAGAGGCAGCCCTGCCCCTCACTTTCCACACTCCGTGAGGCCGATGAGTAAAAGCAACTGCCAGGTTAGACGCTCTGCTCGCCAGTGAGTGTCTAATCCCCTCTTTCCATACATTTTGTATTCTATCACACTGCTTCTAAAGTTTGCATCTCATTGTGTCTGAAGACACAGACTTGATGTACCTGATTTTAACCAGTTAAACCCCATGGCGGAGGCAATACGCAACATCTTGCAAGAAACAGCATCTGAGGGCTTCTTAACATTTAATAAACTATGAATGTGTCATATCCACTTAACAGGATGAAACTCAGCTATCAGACAATATTAACAATTTTTAGCAAAACAAAACATAAGGGTAATAACAAAGGCTCTGAATTAGCCCTGAGCGGAAAAATGCTAACGCACTTAGCACAGAACTCACGTTAAAATACCCTTATTACTTATCGGATCTGCACAAACAAGATATCAAGCTGAGATTCCACAGATTCCAGAAATATAAGTATAATCACTGAGCGACCAGAACTCGCGGCATGGGAAACAAAACCAGACATCACACCACGTAGCTTTAGGTAGCAAACACGGGACATTGTCTTACCTTTTGCTTCTTTCTGATCAAAAGTTGTGTTCAATGGCATTAAAACGATGAAAACGCTGAAGGTTTATCCATAGGTTAATCCAATGTGTCTGTGTCACTTTGAAATGATTACTGATAATCCATCTTCATATTTATGTCAATAACGTCTTCCGGTTTTGGGCATTCTGGCTACGCATCACTCATTCACCAATGGGTAATGTTTAGATGGATTTTAGGGACTTCCCCTCGATTCTATTGGCTCTAACGGTTAAAAAGAGGTGTCAATCATCAAAATCGACCGACGGGGGCCAGAGATATGCACCCAAATTACCCCAGAAGTGTTTTTGTTTTCTAAATCTCTCAAAAAAGGTAAAACGTCACTTGTTTTGCATCAATCTTGATACAGGGTACTTATTATGTTATAGTTTGGATTCCTAAAGCTTATGGTCTACTATCCCATCATTCAAGGGTGGTTTTCACTATAAGTAATGTTTTTTTTTTTGGACGGACACTATAATTTAAAATGTTTTACTATGTTCAATCTGAAATTACATTCCAGATATCAAAGCTAGAGATAGGTTCACTCATGCATGGAAAATTACATGCGCGAAACCCCCACCTTTTCTCATCACAATGAGTGTGTGTGGGGGACTCCCCCTTTGATTCTATTGGCTCTAACGGTCAGAAAGAGGTGTCAACCATCAAAATCGACCAAGGAGGGCCAGAGATATGGAAAATCCACCCAAATGACCCCAGAAGTGGTTTCTTTTTGCTAAATCTCTCTAAAAAGGTCAAATGTCACTTGTTTTGAATCAATCTTGATACAGGGTACTTATTATATGTTGTACTTTGGATTCCTAAAGCTTTTTACCTTACCATCATCCAAGGGTAGTTTTCACTATAAGTAAAAAATTATATTTGGACGGACACTATAATTTACAGTTTTTTACTATGTAAAATCTAAATTTTCTTTAAAATAAAAAACATCTATATTGATTCTGACTTTTCTACATCCAACTCACAGGTTTATCATTGCTTTGAGAAAAAAGATTATTAATTTACCCCTTTTAGAAGTGAAGATATAGTCAATTGTTCTGGGAATGTCATTTTCGAGCCTGAGGTCTGAAAAACAGGCTCGGGGCTCAACTGGTTAATCAAAGTATTTACACAGGCACACATTGGGACACATGTAGCATGGTCCACATCATGTTTTGCATGTGAACCTGGAGGATTATTAAAGTAGGAAGATGAGGACTAAATCATCCTTGACCCATGCTAAACACAGGGAATTTCAAGTTACCCTATTGTTAATGTCACAGCAGAAAAGGCGATCATGATAGATTTTCATTAAAAAAAAATTCTCTTAAGCCAGTTAAGTTTTGTTTCTATGGTTACCTCGCTTTCTAGCTTGTGTCGCTTCATTCATGTCACGGCTGAAGAGCAAAGTACATAGGACCCAAATGCAGAAGTGTCTTGAAAATCAAATCCTTTATTGGCGGAATTGGTTCAGGCAAACAAGGCAAGGCAAAACATAAACTCTCTTAGAGCAAGAACTTCCAACAACATCAAGACTCTGACACAGACTGAAAGAAAAACCAGAACCTAAATGCACACAAGACTAATCACAGGAACAAGACACAGGTGGGGAGGGAAGAGAAACACAGGGGCACAAGGTGAACACAATCGGGTAATCAAGCAGGAGGGAACACAGAGACAGGAAGCAACAGGCATAACACGGGAAATGAAACGGGAAAACAAAGACAGATCTTGCCATGACAAATTAAAAATGTCGAAAACTCATACGGATCATAACACTTCAGCTATCATCGGGTTTGTTGCGCGTAGAAAGGTCAGCGGATTAAAGTTGAAATAAGTTGACTTTGAGCGTAGCACTAAACGAAAGCGAGGCTAGCATTCCGTCAGGCAGCACTGCTCCTTCCAAAGAAACTCAATGGCAGCATTTGCTCTGCGTATCATGGGAATGCAGCTTTACTGTTGATGCCGCTTGTTCAGTCTGCTGTTAACTAGACATACTGCCCCAAAAGATTTTCAACTCTGCATCG
Source organism: Lindbergichthys nudifrons (assembly GCA_943590975.1). Taxonomy (NCBI): domain Eukaryota; kingdom Metazoa; phylum Chordata; class Actinopteri; order Perciformes; family Nototheniidae; genus Lindbergichthys; species Lindbergichthys nudifrons. Next base: position 158,420 of record CALSBW010001446.1, read on the forward strand.
AACCCTCAGAAAGGATGCATAATATGCGGAAAAACCTCTAAGTGCAATTGAACAATAGCTTAAAGCTAGTCTAAGTGATGCTTAGGTCACAGAGGTTGGAGAGTGAGCTACCCTAATAAAAAAGTGTTGATAATATGTTCAAACCACTCAGAAAATGTGTGTGTCACAGCCTCTAATCACGAGTGCTCACTGTACAGAATGGTGCAATTATAAGACAGAAAAATGGGCCCCTGTACATAGAGCTTAGCCTTGTATAGCGCCATCCAGCTGTGTGTCTTGAGTGTGTGTGCTTCTTTACTTCCATTCATTTGTTGGCTAAGACATTCAAACCTTGTTAAGAGTTCAAGGCCTTCCCTCCCTTAGAGCTGATTATCCAATTCATAATCTGCTCTTATCTAATACGGCCATCCCAGCTGCTGAGATCACCATGACCAAGTCCAACCTTCAGCTTTCAGGTCACACTGCCCAGTGAAATATTTCCACCATAAGCAAAAGCATACATTTGTCATTACTCAGTATTGCTTGTTTTAAGTTTGTATTTGTGTTTTTAGACTTCTTTTTTTTTCTACCCATAGCTAATTTTAGAAACTTGACAATGATGTAGTTATTCACACTGTGGGGAGAGACCCAAGAAACAGTTCCTAATGGGTTTTCCTTGGAAAGAGAAATTGTTTTCTCTTCCTCCCATGCTGTTGCTTCCGGAGTCTTCAAGAGGAAGGAATTCCCTCTAGTCCCAGTTACCCACCCTACATCCCAACACACACACACAAACACACTCTCAGAAGCTGATTACATACCTCTACAGAAGTTCTGAGTGGAGTTTAAAAGTATTGGTAAGGGCCTTGTTAAAAGGTTATATAAGGTGGTCTGTAGTACCAAATATTTGATCTGTAAAAATGCAACATTTTGTCTTTTTTTAATAATCTCATTTACCAACAAATAATTCCCTTTTGACTTTCCCCTTACACTTATTTATGATAACTGGCATATCCTCTCACCTTCAAATGCAGCCCTTATTAAACAGGATATACTAGTTTAGACCTTATATCCACCTTTGGGCATCATCAGTCCGCCCTCTAATCCAGGACACTTTAATCTAAATAATTCATCCCTACACCAATTTTCTAACCTGTTGCTAAGGCACTTATTTCAGTATCGTACAGCATCTGATCCCTCTTCACTTTTGTCTCACAGCAGGATCTTTGCAGTATTGATAGCCGCAGGCATTATTAAATGTCTTTGTACTGTTGATTGTCTCGACCCTGTGTGGCATTTCTACTTGTGTCTCTATTAGGGCTGTGAAAGTTAATGTGATAATAAGGCTTTATGCAACATGCTTTTAACGCCACTCAGAAGAGTTATGAACACATTGATGCATCAATAATTATAATCCAATAAAACATATTATTCTGAAATGGGCCTTTATGCTAACTGAGTACTTTTACTTTTGGTACTTTTACTGTTTATACTTTTTTTACTTAGTTTTGAATGCAGGATTCTCACAAAAAAACTGAGTTTTTTTTAACACTGTGGTATTTCTACTTTAAGTATCTGAGTACTGCTCACCCCTCTGTACGTACCTACTGTAGCAGTCCAGTGGGGGGGTGTTTTACTTGGCTGAACTCACCCCACTCTCCACACTACCCCACCCTAATCTGGGCCCCATGGTGCTCCATTCAGGCAGCCAGCAGATGCTATTCAGATGAATGAAATCAGCCCAAAGCTGCTGAGACTCACAGGTCAGTGGAGGATGGGGTGAGGAGGGTCTGCTGTGTGCGACCTTAGCACCCCCCCCACCCTCCCCAAGTCTTTGTCTGACACTCAAGCCCTGTCCCAGATACACTTGACACAATGCACAGCACATTTTGGAAGAGGAAGTTTGGTGACATTTTGACGTATGAGTTTACTGTTGGAAAGCCTGCACTTGCACGACACCTTCATATAGTTGTATCAACATTATCCCGGCAAGAAATCAAATAAGTGTATCAAATATTGCTTTAATTAATGATTCACTGACAGTTATGCAGCCTCCACTCTACTTGAGTATTAGTCTGTTATTGTGTAAAGATATACTTTTCTGTAATCTTTCTGACAAACACTGCTACCCGAAAGAGTGCAGGCACCATTACCTCTGACAGAGACAACATCTGTGTAGTCTCCACTCTGCTAATGAGGCATGAAGTTGTGATCATAACCTTACCCCCCTGTTGATTGGCTGATAATCAAAGTGTTATTCTTGAAATCTGATATTGTTCTTCAGGTGTTGTTCCTCAGCTTGTCTCACAGTATTATCATAAAAATGAAATAAAATGCAATTGAAACTCCAGTCTCTCTATTCCCCACTTCCCTAAAGTAATGAAGTGTATTTGTTTCTTATTCATTTCTTCTCCATATTTCTTTATACCTTTGTTCTCTTCTCATTCAGAGAATCATGAAAGAAATCACTGGAGACATGAAGGACTGACCATGCTTGGGCATTTCAGAGTGACAAACAGAGAAAGTCCATTTCTAATAACTGAACTCTTGTTCTGACAAAATAAGCTTTTCATTATTTGACCCAAATCATGACAAAATATGGAATTTTGTTATATAGTAACTTCGAAAGGCCCAATAAATACAATATAATTCCCCTAATATGCACCATTGCTCCTCAATAAGGTCATACCCTAAAGTTAAAACAAACCTGGTGTAAAGAGCAAAACATAATGCTTATTCAGAGGCAGAGTTTAAAAGCGTCGTTTATCTGGTGCACATTCCTTCTTTAATTGCCTTTTTTTTTTAAAGGAAATCTGATCCGCTCTGTCACTTTCTTAAATTATTTCTTCATTTATCAGTGTAAAGACTTTTTGTCTATATGAGTCCTTCCGTCTTTTAGCGGCTTCCCTGTATGTAAGAACCTGTGCGCGTGCATCTGTGTGTGCATGTGTGTGTCAGATGACCTATTGAAATCATTGCGGTGCAGTGTGCCTGTTACCAGGGCAACATAGGCTTCTCCGTGTCTTTCTCTGTCTCTCTGTCTCCCCTCCCCTTTCATTTCCCCCTCCACACCAGAGCAGGGTCATGTGACCGCTCTGACGTCAACCTGGAGAGGCAGGCAGATGAGCGAGTTAGTTTGTTGGCTTTCAGCAAACCTCCTGCTCAGACTCGGAGTCTCTGCTAGTCTGTCAGTCACCGTTAGCTCTGTCTCAGTCACTCGGTCCTTCTTCTCCTCCCCCCTCTGCTGTTCTTTCCCCCTCGCTCTCTTGCTCTCTCTCACTTTCTCTCTCTTGCTCTCATCTTTGTTTCTCTGTGGTGATCTCGTTTCTTCGCGCCTGTTGCTCCTTCTTCTGCTGCTACAGCTGCTCCCACCAACTTAGTCTTGAGGGATAGTGCTGGGTGATGGATTGCTGAGCGGCTTGTACATTGCTGTAAAGTGAGGTAAGCTTCCTGTGTTTTCTCTTTGTGTGTTTTGTGTGCTTTAACAGCTAGTGGTTGCTTCCAGAGGGGGTGTTCAGTAAGACAAGCTACGTAAGGAGAGCTTTCACTTCATAAGTTTGAGTCACATTCTTGTGCAGAAGGGAAGTTGTCTTTTAGCTACATTTCCCAGACAGAGAGGGAAGGAGGAGGGTCAGTTTGGGAACTCTTTTTGTCCCCCTTTAATCATTTATTGAAACTTAAGAGTCAAAGATAGGAAACTAATGAGATGTTTAAGGTTCCAAAGGGAGATCCATTATTATGATAAGCTTTGAGGCTAGTAGCTTTCTTTCCCAGCCGATCTGTTTTCTGTGTGTATGGAAGATGGAGAAAGAAGAAGAGTGTGATCACACGGGAGCTGAGTGTGTTATGTGTTGTGTAGTTGGAAGTGATGGGCAGCTCCACATGGCTTTTCCTCTTGGAGCGTTGCTAATGTTAGAGGCAGTAGTGTGGGCTGCTGCTGGCTCTGTCTGCCAGAGAGTCAGAGGCAGGGGGGGGCAGAGCAGCTGCCACCTGCCCCCCTCAGAGAGGATGGGAAAGCCTCAGAGGTATGTGCAGAAACATTTTAACTCTTAGGTTATCTGGGTTATTATATATTTTTTTATAGACATTCAGAAATGGGCCTGGATAAGAGCATTTTTTCATTTTCTTTCCAGGAATCTTCTGAATAGCTTGAGAACCCCCCTCCCTATAATGGCCCACACACACACTCACATGCACACACACCTCCCTGCGTGCCTCAAACAATGGCATGCCAGCCCACATTTAGCCTAAATAGGATGGAAAGAAAGGGAAATGTGCATAACAAGTGGTTGGGATCTACCTATAGTTCTCCACACTTCTCTCTCTGAGGCCTTATCTCTTCCTCTCATTCCAGCCACAGCAGTGCCTCCTTAATGAAGTGGAGACAAGCCAAGAGCATGTAACAGGTCTTTGTCACTGCCTGAAGTATCCTAGCCCGGATATCTACTGACTCCATTCACTTAAATGCTTAGATGAGGACACGGATTTGCAGTTGCTGTTCTAATAATGGATTGACGGTTTGGATCAGAGGTTTTTCTGACATAATACCTTTCATGCCCTATTTGAATATAATTATTTTTATTTGAACAGTGCATTAGGTTAGCTAAATGCAGTTACATAATGGACTTTAAGTAATTGTTCAGTAGAGATGATCCTTCACTTATCTCCTAAATGGTGAATACTCCTTTGTGACCTCTATGTTAATGTTCCATTTGGATCTTTTTTCTTTACTGAGAATCAAAGAAGCAGATTAAAAGTAACATGAATTTTGACTCGCATTAGTCATCCTTCAGTGTTTTCTGTCTGTGTAAAGCAGTTCCATGTGTCGTGTATGCCTGAGGGTTCAGCATTCAGAAGTGTCTTCCTGTTGTGAAATGAGCTGCATAAATACCACACGAAGCCATTTTGAGTTCAGAGAAAGAAAACGTCTGTCTAACAGAATAATACTTTTGTGTTTGTGCACAAGCAAATTGTTATCAAATGATTGTGTGGTTTACGAGCTGGATGTGTTGGCAGCATTTACTCTGAAAAAATAGAGCCACTGCTTCACCCCCACACACACACACACACACACACACACACACACACACACACACAGCCAGTAGCTGTATCTGACATCCTGCAGCAGTATATAATTCGCTCGACGCGAGTGTGTGTGTGTGTGTGTGTGAAGTTAAATGTTTCTAGCTACATTTTTACAGATGAAAAACTTACAGTAAGTGGTCAAAGATATTACGACCTACATTAATAAAAAACATATGACTTTGTAATTGAATCCTGCATGCTCGAGCTCAGTATGGAATAAGCTTAATGGAGAATACATGTTAGAGTTTATCCTATTGCTGTATTGCCATGATGGCATCTTTATTTACGGTATATCTCAAAATGTCTAAGGCGATGTATGAGTACATTTCAGTGGAATTACTGTATGTGTGATGTCATCCATACAAGATGTCAAAAGGTTAGCCTGATCCGCACGTTAGTGTTGGAGTGAAGCAATGATCTATTGCAATCTGTAGACTGAAGTGTAACATTTGATTTAATACGTCAAACCCAGTCTTTCATGTTACATTCACACACACACTTACACTACAACAGAGGTTATGGGATGCCTGAGTGGTTTGAGATGGTTACCATGGTATGTGCTTATCTTGTTTACTGGCTTAATTCACACATCACACACCAGGCACAGGTGGGGCTTTTCCAGATTGTGTCTCTGGGGATATTTTATCTCTAGGTCAGATTCTCTTTATGAAGGTGGCATAACTGCTCTACCTATAGTGTTCACATTTTTCAAGCACAACTGTATTTCTTTCACACATCTGTGTTACATAGGGCCAAGATTGAAACTGTAAAACAGCAGGGAGGAGCTCATCAATGTCAAATAGGTAATAGTTAGCTTTTTGGATTTGCAGTTTTCTTTACAGCCAACATAACAATTCCTGTCACTTATTTGAAGCTTTACACTAACCAAACTGTCCATAATAGAGTGGTGCAGGGATGACATATTTATGTTTGCCAAGCCGATAGTTAGCATCACTGGTTCTCTCAACCAAAAGCCAAAGGGATTCTGCCATTCCATTGGATTACAGAAGATGGACTCTCTAGGAAGCAAACCATTATGATACTTGCAGTTTAGTTCAACAGGAACATCTCCATTTATTAACCACTTTTATGATTTTCCAACATAAACCCAATTGCCAAGGAAAGTTAATAATAATAATAGCTTGGATTTATATAGCGCCTTTCAAGGGACCCAAGGTCGCTGTACAGTAATAGGGCAAAAACAAACATAACAAAACAAAAGTCAGACAGACAAAACAACAGATCGATTAGGGCCCGAAAGCCTTGGCAAACAGATGGGACTTGAGGGCCTTTTGAAGGCGTCGGGTGTGGGGATGTTGCGAATCTCCGCAGGGAGAGCGAGCGTTCCAGAGGGTGGGGGCTGCCACACTGAAGGCTCTGTCCCCGAAGGTTCGCAGTTTGGTGCGGGGGGTGGTAAGCAGGCCAGAGTCTGAGGACCGCAGGTTCTGGGGTGGGGTATGTGGGTGAAGGATGTCCGATAGGTACTGGGGGGCAAGGGCATGGAGGGACTTGTAGGTGAGGAGGAGTACTTTGTAGGATATACAGGACTTGACCGGCAGCCAGTGTAGGTGGATGAGGGTGGGAGTGATGTGCTGCCACGGCTTTGTGTGTGTGAGTTAGCGTTATTCTTTAAACAAACTACAGCACAGTCTCATGACTTCAAGGCATCACCGCTAAGCTAAAAGTCAACTAGCTTCTTTTTTAAGACACAAAGAAAAATGTAAGACTTAGACAAGTGGGTTCTCTAAAATCTTAAAAGCTTTTGTTAACAAAACCCTATTTCGGACATCTCACCAATTTAAAAAAAAAAAGGCTGCAGGTGGTTAGCACACATAAAAAGAAAATGCAAAACTATAATTATTTGAACCCAACATTTTGTGCATCCTTGACTCGATGGGAGTGGCCAATCAATGTCCAGCATAGTGTGTTTGTGTGTGAAACAAATTAGAATCAAGTGTTATACATTGGTTTTAAGTCCAATAAAATCACATAATGGAAAAAGGTGCCTCGACTCCCTCCAAGTTCTATTCTGCCACAGAGCCCACAGGCACACAGAGCCCACAGAGCCCACAGGCACACAGAGCCCACAGAGCCCACAGGCACACAGAGCCCACAGAGCCCACAGGCACACAGCGATGTGTGCATCTGGGAGTGTATGCCTACATACGTTTGAAAAAGAAAACCTGAGGAAAACTGTTTAATTGTGAAACAAACAAGCTTAGCAGAAGCGTATGAGCCAGGGTTCTAGAACATCCTGTGTTGTACTTAAGAGAGTCTCATGTTACACTGGTGGAAACTAACTTGAAGGCAGTTTATGTAACTGATGATTTATGATGGAGGGAGACAGAAACTAGGGACAAATGGAAAAAAAGGGAGAGATTCTCTTGAGATAAGAGAAGAGACAGACATTTTCATTTTTCTCCATTCACTCTGCAGCCAGCAGAAATGTGTGTGGCAGATCACAATGTAACGAGAGAAACCTTAAAATAAATGAATAACAATAATTACGGAGTGAAAATATCTTGTTTTGTAAAGCATATGGATACAATTTGAAGTGAAAACAGGTTTAGAGTGAAAAAGGTTTTAAAAATCACACACACACACACACACACACACACACACACACACACACACACAC
>CALSBW010001446.1:166128-195342 GCA_943590975.1 Lindbergichthys nudifrons
ACACACACACACACACACACACACACACACACACACACACACACACAGAAAGAGTATTATTCATGTTAGGGCCCCTGGCCTCAAACTGGGAACACAAAAGAACTGGATGTTATCGTTGGGCAAAACATACTTGACACACTGAGATGAGAACTGAGAGATCTCCTGTATAGTTCTGCACAGGTAAATATACATATGTTAATATACATATTTCAATATACATATGTGTGTATACTGTGTAAATATATATATATACATGTGTGTCTGTATATACTGTATACGTGTGTATATACATATGAGTCACTAGCTAGATATACAGTATAGGACAATCTGGTTTGAAAGTAGATCTTGGAAGAGGAGTTTTTTTTACTGTTCAGAATTTGGAATTTGGATATTTTGTTACAACCATATATTTTGAGCTACATTTGGCCTATAAAGATCTTATGGACATGAAATGATTTGATCATCAATAAATTGTGAAAAGAAAAACGATTCCCAGAGCAGCACTACATAAATAATTTCCCTTGCCCTGTGAAAGCAGCCATCTCTGAGAGGGTGGCAGACAGACCCGTTAGTGGTGCGTTCGAGGGACAGCTGGTCCTTCTAGCTCGACTCATTTTCCAGAAAGCATCCTTTATAAAGGGGTCATGGGTCATTCAAAATCCAGCCCCAATGAGAAGGAATGCTTTGAGAGTTTGCCCCCAGTTAAAGGATAACCTTGGCCTATACGCTCCCATGCATTAGTTTAGGGGAACTATGGGAAACAGATGCTCTATTTTTAGCCACAGAGAGGAATTCACACACATTGTCATTTCATGCTGGACACAAGAGACAAAAGAAGGAGTTATTTTGCAATGAGCTGTCGCTTTCTAGCGTATACTTGTTGGTGGTACTTTCCACTGCCACAAAGCTCCCCTGCTGCTGTCACTGAGAATGATTTGAGTCACTGCTCCCCGCCTTTGAATCAAAAGATTATCAAGATTATTCGTGTTTACAACTACGTGACTGAACGCTAACGATTTATGTTCCCTAATTAGACGGAAACCTAAATTGAGGTTCACTCAGTTGTGATTATGTTATAATTTCCTTTAATAATAAATAGATAGGCATCACCCCAGTTATAATAATACTGTTCTTGTGTATCTGGCTTTCTTTACTTGGTTACATGGTTAAAAGGAAGCACAATAGTCAAACAAACCTTCTTAAAGGCTACATTTAGTGTACGTCTGTACCATAGATTGTAGTCTGTACTCACTGGGCCTAGGTGTGTTTCATGCTTGTTGAGGCTTAGTCCATAATCACTGTCCAGATGTGGAACATGAACACTTAATGAAGGAAGGATTTCTGCAGGACATCCTTTATTAGGGATTTAATCATTCAATAATTCACTCCTAACTTAATTTAACTTCAAATTGAATCTTTTGGGGGAAAAACACCTGAAAATGAATAGTAGAGCAAAAATAGCACTCATTGTCGCTAAGCATCGTTTTTGGGTTAGTGAAGAAATTACGTAAGGGATGATGAAACAGGTTAAAAAAAACAATTCTGCCTTTTTAAAGATCCCATGACATGCTTTTCCGGTTATTCCCCGTCCCCTTGTGTGTTATGTAGCTTTGTCTGCATGTAAACGGTCTGCAGAGTCACAAACCCTCAAAGTACACCCTGTAGCGAGTAATACTCTAACACAGAAAATACCTGTCTATGCCCAGAACGCCTCGTTGGAGATTTTTCTTTTTCCATTGTTTTCTTCCTGGTCTAAGTGACGTAACGACGACCATTGGACCAATCCGTAGAGCTCCTCAGTCCTCACACACACACACACATACTCACTCAGCCTTATCTTATGAGTGTGTGGCGAACTGTGTGGCTAACTGCCTGGCTGTGAGTGTATGTTCAGGCTGAGTTCCGCAATGTCTCGCTGTCTCGCAGACCCCACGCAGCAACCAGGAAACAACACCAGTAACCCAGCTCACACTGTCCGCTCCTCGAGCCTCAAAGGGCGGAGCAGCGAGTCCCGCAACGTCCCGCCAACACGGCACCCAGACCCCACGCAGCATTCTCATCCGTTTCTCATTGCTGGTGTCATTTTCTGGTTGCTAACGCCATTGTAACACATAATCACTGATGTTCAGCTGTAACGGTGGTGGACTCATCAGAACAGAGTGGGCGAGCTGACCAATCAGAGCACAGTGGGCTCATAGGGAGGGGGGGGCAGGAGCTCCAACAAGGTGTGTAGGACAGAGAGTGAATACACATACTATACAGCAGGGGTCGGCAACCTTTTTGATGAAGTGCCATTCAGAAAAGATTATTTTATCAGCGTGCCGAGTGGGGGGGGGGGTGAAGAGCTCGACGCTCGTGAACTGTCAACAGGAGGGCGGGGGGAGCCTCGCTGCGGGGAAGCAGTGTATGGACCTGTCAGCGCAACTTACATTAGGGATGCTCCGATCGCCAATTTTGGAGCCGATCGCCGATCCGATCGAGTGGGCGGGGCCTGTGGGGATCTTCCATTTAAAGTGATGTTTAAAACTCAGTTAATGGGGCTCATTCACTGACGCTTCCACAAACAACAACCAACATAATTATTACATTCAAATGAAGTACATTATTCAAGTTTACATTAACTTGGGATAACAACATGGGAGAAATTAGCGGAAGCTCTCTCTCTCTCTCTCTCTCTCTCTCTCTCCTGACAGCCCGTCAGTATCTCCTGCAGCTCACTGATCCAGTAATGAGTGACCCGACAGTGAAGAATAGTTTAGCTTGTTCCAGAGGTAGATCAAATAGCTAAGTGTGTTAGGTCTAACTCTTAATGTGTGTTCTGCTCCGCTCACCGGTCCATCACAGCGGGTGGAGCTGCAGGATTTCTGCTTCACACACGTTGCATACCGCTATTTTATTGTCATTTTCGGACACCTTAAAAATACTGCCAGACTGGTGAAGCCATTTTGGCGAGCTTGTTTTGCCGCGCACAGAGAAAAGTTTCATGTATTTTACAATCGCGAGAGCCGATCGCATGACGATCGATCGGAGCATCCCTAACTTACATGATGCCGAATTTAACAAACACATTTAAATAATTGGTTTAAACGGCATAATAATAAGGACGATCGTCCGTTCTGTGATTCTCCAGAACACACGTGGCCAGTCTGCCCCTGTGTAGCATGTTATTTTGACGAGAGATGAGCAGATCGCCACGCAAAAACTGCGGCATTTGCCCAGCAATTTGTGAAGTGCTTTCCTCCGTGGTGAAACGATCAGCACTGCACTATGGAGGGAAGCGGCAGAAAGTCGCCTGGAGTTAAAGAGAGCGGGGCTGCGTTGCGTGCATGGCTTCCTTCTGCAGGTAACGGGGAGACGCGCTCTGGCGGCAGTCTCGTTCAGGTTCCGAAAATAAAATTGTAATATTTTGCACACTTATTCCTAGTGTGCCACTGGTTACGGTGCCGTGTGCCAACGGTGGCACGCGTGCCAGGGGTTGCCGACCCCTGCTATACAGAGATGCTGTATGAGAAACCAATGTGAGTTTGGAACATTAAACAATGTAAATCTATTCTAGTAGACCTCAACAATGGAATTATGATCAGTACAAATGGCCATGACATGGGACCTTTAAATAGAGCACAAAAGATAAAGCATGTGAATTATTTGCCAAAAATGAGCGTGAATGCCTCACTGTTATCCCTGAACTGTCACTTAATCACTTGAATGCAGTATCTCCTTGGAAATGGCTTTTGAAGCTGTGCATTTGTTGTCAGAATTGAAGATTCTATCATGAAGAGGGGGTATTGTATTGTATGCACTCATGTTGTTGTGGCAGCTGTTCACAACACAGATGGAGATATTGTAAGCCCACACAGACTAGTGCTTGAATATCTTTTGCACATGTGACAAATGCTTTTCTTCACTGTTTATAAAAACGCTGCTACTCTGTGATCAGTTATCTACACAGTACTGAGACTTCCTTTGAGGGCTTCACTCATTCTAACTCTGACTGTGTTTATGAGCAGAGAGTTTGACTGATTGCTGTGTTATGAGGATCCAAGCCAGTTGTAGACTGTTCTATTCTTAAACCCTAGTATTATTCAGAAACCATTCTGCCGATGTCTTCTTCAGTCCACTGGTATCACGTGAAACCACACTGTGCTGAGGATTTTTACAAGAAAGCAATAGACACTTCAAGCTGTAAGGACTTGGCTATAGTTATCATTTATTTTGTATGGAATTATTATTTGATCACAGCAGCGAAACAAATGTTATTCTAATCCTAAAACTAATTATATTTGCATGAATCAGCTGCAGATTCGAAATGTCCTCATTGAAATTCTCTGAAACATTTTAGCTGTTCAACACATCCCACTTCCCTGGGTTCATCCTGACCCCTGACCTCCACTGTGATGTCACTTCCATTCTGTTTGTTATTTTCCGTGATGTTATATCCTGTTTCTATATTTTCATCTACCACAGGAAGCAGAGCATGCTTTGTTGCACCCCCAGGGGCATTCTTCAATCCGAACCATCTCCAGGCTCAAGCATGTCAAACATAGATCCTCTTTCTTTTTGTTCTAATGTCTCTGATAATGCATATACTGTTGGACATGATAGACCTTTCTCTTATTCTGAAACAGCCTTACATTCCCCAGCTGCTCTTATGGTTGCTCCACAAACATCTTTTATCAGTGACAGTGCAGCTAAGGCACATTTTACAGCCATCCCACTTCATCATTCACAATGCTAATGGGAATGGATATCCAGCAGGTGTGATCGAGTGGGAGGCAGTTTGTTTTTATGATCAGTTTTATGGAAAACTTACTTTGAACAAAGGCTAAGCATTACCAAAACCAGCAGCAGTTGATGTATGAAAGGTTTGAAGTGATGGAAAACTTTTGCCTGGACATTGATGTTTACTTCAGATTTATTCCATACCCAGAGAGCAGCCGATATAAATCAGTTAAAATCATTTAACTGAGACCATGTAAGAATAGAATAGAATATTGGGAGGGATGAAACCCTCTTGAATGGTCACACATGCAGAGCACGCAGCACACACAGTGACATTTGGCCTCTGGATTTAACCCATAGTACCAGGAGTCTAGTACTAGGAGCAGTGGTCAGCTATTGCAGTGCCCGGGGAGCAATGGGAGTGGGGGGGAGAGGGTGTCCGGTGCCTTGCTCAAGGGCACCACGGCAGGGCAAGAGGTGAACTGGGACCTCTCCAAGTAGCAGTCCACACTCCATATTTAGGTCTGTTCAGGGACTTGAACCGGCAACCCTACAGCTCCCAGTCCAAGCCCCTACTGACTGAGCCACTGCGGGAGTGGATTGACTGTTTGCTGAAACCTTTCACCAAACACCAATATTCATTTATACATTGTGACTGTATACACTGCATGTTTGTTTCTCCATATGACTTCTGACTATTATTTTTATTTATGTCGCTTGGCAGACATACATCTGTCCTGATTTATTGGAATTGGGGATGTTTTAAACTTAGCATACCCAGCCAAATGTGTTATATGATATAGCATTCCCTCCACCACACACATAGGTTAGTCATCAGTCTTAAAGCATTTTCTCTGTTAAATGAAAACAAAATCATTCTCACTTAAACTAAAAAGCTCTACAATTCAGTATTTTACAATAATATTCTTTTATTTCCATATCTTACACACAAATAATCAAATAGGATGTTGACTTTTGCCTAGCACTTGCAGAATTGCAGTGGGTATTTTGCATTTACTATTGCAGGAGATCAATATTGTAGCCAAAAGTGCTTTATACTAAAGCTGTCAAAGCTAGCAGAGCACAACCACTATAATAACTAAAATACTGGAGAGACAGACCCCTGTTCTGTTTCCACCTGTTGTAACCTATAAGTCAGTCATAAAAACCAAATTATTTATTGTATTTCATGGCGACCAGTTCCAATGATCCAGCGCCAGGCAAACAGAGATCTCTCACCAGGACACACTGACAAAACAAATAAGCCCCATCCTCAGAGTACTAGGCCTTTATGGACAAAGAGGAAGTCAGGGTTCCTACGGTCATTAAAAACCTAGAAAAGTCATGGAAATTCAAAATGCAAATTCCAGGCCCTGGAAAAGTTATGAAAAACAATATTTTTCCCAAAGTTTTGGAAAAGTCATGGAAAAGTTGCATCAAATATAATTTATATTTTATCTAATTGCCGAAATAGTAATACTATAACGATAATAAATACTGTATCGTATAGTAATGAAACGTAAAATGGCATTTAACTGACGAGGTATTTTGCTGGTGAGAGATTTTGACAATCACGCCCTCTAGTCTACAGTGGCTTTAGTCTGTAGGAGCTAGTAAGCCTACTATTTCATTTGTTTTAGATGCAGACCTTATTTTCCAGTTTACCATGTTAAAATAAAAATGTTTCAGTGGTACCGCTGAGAAAGAGTAATTTTTTTGGTCATGGAAAATTAGGTAAAGGTCATGGAGAAGTCATGGAGAAGTCATGCAAAATCATTGGTGAAAAAGTGTATGAACCCTGGGAAGTGAAGATGAGATCCTTACAGTCATGCAACCTAATCTGATTCTCATAACAGTCCATCAAATGTCACTGAGAAGTAGCTTATTCTGCTGTTGTCTGCTCATATATCTAATGCAAGCCTCATACAGTCAAGTTGTTATATAATCTGTATTGAATACCTCTTACAAGGATTATAACACATAGTTGTACAGCCACAGTGACGGATCTCTGCACTGTGGCTGTAAATATGAAATTACATAACCCTTAAGTTGATTATGAAGTGATTTGTGGAAGTGTGTCATCTTCTGCTTCTCATTGGTTAACTCTTTTTCTCCTGAATCAATAGGCCCAATATGTGTTTGCCTCCTCCTCCAATCAGGTCTGTTACCATGGCAACCTAATGAAGGCTGAGGAGGCCATTTAAAAGTATAAGAGCTGAAAATATCGACCGTGGGCAGCATCAAGCTCAGCAGCTTGCAACCCCGATCAATGGGAGAAGACATCAGATGCTGTTAGTCCGCTCTCAGCCTGTGATGAATTGAAGGGAAAGAGATTGTGGGGAGTGGTCAGCTGAGAAGAATCGAGGAGACAGATCCTGCTGGCTTCAGTCCAAGTAGCACAAAGTAATGTGCCCCTCTGGGTCAGCCTGTGTCCACTTTTTCTAAAAACACCTTTTGACAGTTTACGTGATGTAATGTGGTCTGTAACAAAATTGGGAGACAGTCGTTTTTTTTATTTTGAGTTTTGGAGATGCTTTTCTCTTTTTTTTTCAGTTAACCCTTCAACCCCAACAACTCCACAAAGTTGTTTACCTGGTCTTCTCCATCAGAGATTCCTTCTCCACAGGAATCTGCTGCAGCTGCACAATAGCCCCTCTCATCTGAAACAGCTGGTGCAACAGCTTTGGGAAAGAGGGAAAGCTGCAGATCAAAACGGCTCTAAAGGATTAGAAGGACTCTTTAGTTGTGTTCTTATGGGGTATTATTTGAATCTTTGATCTTTTGTGCTTTTATTTTAGAAAGGATTGCGATCATGTTTTGTGTGAAAGAGAGAGTGGTTAGGGGTTGGACAAATGTTAATATGATGATGGTTATCCTAGGGACCTGGGATTAAGACATCCCAGAATGAGGTACTTTAGCTAGATGTGGTTGAAGCCTATTTATATCATGTAACGTCTTTCTGCTCCTTTCCAAACACATGTTGCTACTTGTTCTATGAGTGTTGTAGTCAGTTGTAGTTAATACCTTGATGATTATAATTGATTGATGTAAAAAAGAATACATGTAAGTAATTGCTTGAAATGAAGGATACATGCCGAG
This sequence comes from Lindbergichthys nudifrons, assembly GCA_943590975.1. NCBI lineage: Eukaryota > Metazoa > Chordata > Actinopteri > Perciformes > Nototheniidae > Lindbergichthys > Lindbergichthys nudifrons. Next base: position 173,947 of record CALSBW010001446.1, read on the forward strand.
TAGACTGCTGAAACAATGGGATCATTTTATGTACACCCTGCATGAAAAGCATTTTTCAATAACTTAGTTGTGTTTAGAGTTAAAACAATCCCCGTTGGCTAGTTGCTACTCACCTCACATACCTGCACCCCCACACAGATAGACACAGCCCACAGCAACTCATTATGTGTATTTCACAGTGAGTAGTCTGTGTACCCATGAGTGTGTGTATGCAGCCTGCTCAGCCAGAAATTGCATCAATGGCTGTGTGGTTTTTGCCCAATGTTACTATGGTAACTGCACTGAAATTGCCTCATAAGAGAGTGAATTGTTCATGTGTGGATGAAATGAAACCGAGGATGGAGAGTCATGGAAATAAGGTACAAGCAAGGTTGAGGAGTTTATGAATTGGAAAGTAAAAAGACGGGAAGATTTGTAAGTAAGTCGGATGGATGAAGGTCAGATAAAGAGTATGAAGACAGAAAAAGATGAAATGTGTGACAGATTAAAATGAGTATATTAGGGCTGCACGATATATCGTGTCGTGACGATAATCGCAATATGCACATGCGCGATATTCACATCGCGTGGACGTGCGATTTAAAAAAAAAAAAGTTTAATTATATTATTTTATTTATTTATTTTTTAGGACTTGCGATATTAAGTAGGCAAATTAACTCATTAATCATTGTAACATGATTGTAACACGTCATGTTACAATTATTTTGCTGCTTGCTACAAAAGGAAAACTCACGCGGCTCTCATGTCAGGGGTACTTGAGTGAGTGACAGCAAACCACCAATCACAATCAAATCTCCGGTGATTAAAGGTCAAAATACTGAATAAAGTAGTTTCATGTGTTTCTCCAGGGCAGTTCGGTGCTGCTAACCGAGCTAGCTCAGCTTGTTGCTCTGATAACTTAAGATCCAGACGTCCATGACTAAAATCCTTCATCCGGTTAAATATAGTTAAAAAATAGCATTAAAGTTCAAGAAAGGATGGTTTGCGGGAAAAAAAACTGTCTTTTCTTCAATTCCTATATGTTTTCATATCGCAATATATATCGCAGGGGGGGGGGAAATCGCAATGTCAGTTTTTTCCAATATCGTGCAGCCCTAGAGTATATGGATAAGTTGAAAAGGTTAAAATAGAGATAAAGGTTATATAGTGTCTTCAGTCTCCTTAAAGGGGACCTATCATGCAAAATGCACTTTTGTACGTCTTTTATACATGAATATGTGTCCCCGGTGTTCCAGGGAACTCACCAAGTGTCGGAAAACACAACCCTCTCTCTTTTCCTCCATACCTAAATCTCTAAAAACGGGGCTGCAACGGATCTGATACAGACTGATCAAGATTTGAACATTTCTCTGACGTCAGGACGGAGGAGCTGACCTATCAGGGGAATGAGAGGTTGCCGTGGCATGGTAACAGCATGGTAACACGACGCTCATAACTCGGCCCCCTCCTTTGCAGGGGGGCGTGGTCAGCTGCAGCGCATGCAGACAGGGTGGAGGAGAGCGAAATGAGGCATGGCTAAAATGCATGATCTGTTTAGTATTTTGAAAAATAAAACGTATAAATCTACCTTATATAGGTATGGCCCTACAATATATTATTCAAATATAGCATGATAGGTCCACTTTAAATATCAGTGTATAAGAGCTGTTTCACAAATGTTCATGCAGCAATCACTTCATTGCAGTCTTCACTGCCTTTCATCGTGGAGAGCCTTTGTGTTTTGTCCACAGAGGAAGTCTGTGTGTGTGTGTGTGTGTGCGTGTGTGTGTTCGAGCGAAGTGGTTAGTGGTTGTTAGGTTCTCATAATATGAATGTGAACCCGAGGCATGGAACCAGTGCTGCCCCAACTTTATTTAAATCCAAATCCCTTACCATCCACTTCCAATTTGAATAATAATAATAATATTTGAATGGTTCTGCAGCTGGCTTTTAAGGCATGAGTGGATGAGACACAAACACAGTGGTAGCTTCTGCCTGTTTCAAACTACTTTGTGTGACATTTCGGCCAATCCAGTGCAAAGCCAAGTTATGTTTACCTTTTTTCAACTATAGCTGGAATTTGAGGTGGCAAAGGAAACTGGTGTGGGTCAATAAACATGGAGTCACACAAATTAGTGAGTTCTTTGTTTGTTTTAAACTTCATTGAGTTACATAATGATTTGCTGTTGGAGAACATATGGGTCTGTCATTATCCAGAATTAAATGACAGACCAGTGTTATGACTGTTTGTCAAATAAGTGGGCGATAAATCTGCTGTTTCTTTTTACTAAATCTTTATTTGTAAGGCTGAACCTTACTGTAGGAACCTTACAGTGAAGGTCTTTCAGAGTCACATCTACACTTTTTATGGATGGTAATGTTGGTTATTCTGTGTTCCACTTTGGACCATTGTCATCACACAAGTGTGTTTCCAGCAGCGTGTTCAGCTGGCTGAGCATGTCGGCGGTGGATTCCATCAGTGAAGGGCCTGGCGACAGACTGCATCCCTCTGGGGGTCAGTGGCTGTAGCAGCACCTCAAACAGTAGTCGGTGCCCTCATTGGCATAAAGGTAGAGTTTTTAAAGATTTCCTAAACAAGCCTGCAGTTATCCAGTTTCAGATGCCATTATAAGACAGATGACTCGTGCGCAAGACAAACTCACCCAAAGGTCTGGGAATGGAATAACACCAATGTAAAAGCCTGCTACATTACATCTTTGTTGCTCTTTCATTTAATGTTGAAGGCCTTACATTTCTTTCTTTGCCTACTTATTTATTTTGTGACTTGCAATTGAAAAGCATTTGGTGAAATAATACTAAAAGGAAAGTGGTGAGACAGTAAACAGTCAAAAGCATCCTGACTAATTAAATCTGTCTGAATTGCAGGCAGAGCTTCGATAAGAGCCATGAAGGCTGAATGGCTCTTATGGGTGGCAATGACAGTCGATTAGCCATCACATTCTTTTAGGTCTAAAACATCTCCCCAAATGGATTGCTGTGAAGGTTTGTACAGACATCCATGTTCCCCATATGAAGAGAACCTCTGAAAAAGGGATAGATTGTCTTTTCCACTAGCGCCACTTCAATGAGTGAAATGTCTCAACAAGTATTCAATGGAATGCCATTCAAATGTGCTTCATAGTATGAGTTGTATTACATTTGGTGATCCACTGACTTTTCATCAGGTCTAATTCTTATTTAGCCCAGTCGTTTATAAGATCAAATACCCGCAAAGCCAATTCCAATCAGTACTTTGTGTTTTCCCCTTTAAACTGTGGGTTTTCTCCGGAAGTTTTTCCTTGTACGATGTGAGGGTCTAAGGACAGAGGGTGTCGTATTGTCACACTGATATTCTGTACAAACTGTGAAGTCCACTGAGACAAATGTAACATTTGTGATATTGGGCTATATAAATAAACATTGATTGATTGATTGATTGATTGATTGATTGATTGATTGATTTAGCATGCTAACATGCTTAACTGAGATGGCGAACATTTTACCTGTAAAACATCACCAGTTGTTAAGAGCATGTTGACACAAGTAAATTGGTTTATCTTTTACAAAATAGTTTTTTATTAGATGAATATGGACACTTAAACGCAAAAATAAACTACCCAGCTAGAAATGTTTTGTTCTAAAAACATTCTGAGAATGTTACATTCATTGTTCTAGGAATGTTTTCAGCGGGAAGTTTTCTTTTGGTTCCCAGAACGTTCTTCTGAAAGGTAGGATAACGTTCTCTAAAAACATTCTTAAAATGTTTGGTGATAACATTGTTAGAACATTATGCCCTACTATTCTTAAAACGTTTTCAGCGGGAAGTTTTTCTTTGGTTCCCAGAATGTTCTTCTGAAAGGTAGGATAATGTTCTCGAAAAACATTCTTAAAATGTTTGGTGATAACCTTCCTAAAATGTTTTTGATAACATTGTTAGAACATTATGCCCTACTATTCTTAAAACGTTTTCTGCAGAAGCTTTTATTTTGGTTCCCAGAATGTTCTTCTGAAAGGTAGGATAACGGTCTCTAAAAACATTCTTAACATTTTTTTGATAACATTGTTAGAACATTATGCCCTACTGTTCTTAAAACGTTTTCAGCTGCAAGCTAGATTTTTTTATGTTGCCAGAATGTTATTATTTTAGAGAAGGATAACATGCTTTATGTTTAAAACATTATGCAAATGTTCTGTGGTAACAATTTACTAAAATATTTTTACATTATTAGAACATAAAGACATAATATTCCTGTAATTCTTCAACTCAAAATTCCTGGGTAACTGGACTGACCACTGTAACTATTGGAATTTGACTATTAACACATGTAAAAGGATGAATCGGAATCAGCTGGTGAAAGTAACATTTGTTTATTAGAAAAGGGGAGCAGGGAGTGGAGGTTGGTTATGGCAGCAGTGGGAAACAGTTGTTCCAGGGTGGAGAGGCCTGGCTGGTCTTGGGAGTGTGGAAGGCCTTGTATTCCTCCTGGGAGAGACATAACAATGAGTGCGAGGCAAAAGCAGGCAAAGTTGTCAAAGAATATGCTGGCAAAAAGCTAGAGCGGCATGTGACAAACCGTTCACGGCAACAATCCGGCAGGGAATGAGTGCAGGCTGCAGGCTTTCATAGTGTGGCTGATGAGCAGGTTGCAGGTGTGGTTTATTGGAGATTGCTCCCAGCCATGTAGAGCAGACCAGCAGGCAGGTGGGGGGAGAGAGAGACACACACAGTAGAAACAAACACTAACAGGGGTTTAAGGGACGGGCAGTGATAGTCGGTCCGTTCTTCTATGTCTGTCTTTGGTTTTCTAAGTGTTATTCGGTCCATATGACAATAGAGATATGTGCATAAACAACAAAAACACTTGGGGTATAATGTTCGAACAATGTTATCACCAAACATTTTAAGAATGTTTTTAGAGAACGTTATCCTACCTTTCAGAAGTACATTCTAGGAACCAAAATAAAACTTCTCGATGAAACCATTCCAAGAACAATGAATGGTAACATTCTCAGAATGTGTTTAGAACCACCAATGTCTAGCTGGGAACTCAGACATGCCTACGCAAACATGCAATATCATGAATTACATGCTTGTTTTGTTTTTTAAAAAGGAAAATGTGGTGACATCAGATTTTTTTTAAACATCCTTTTCAAACAAATGCAACAAGTTTGTATTTTAAAGCGCACTACAAATAAATCTGACGTTGACCATGACCGTGTTAATATTTCGCATCACAAGAACGTTTTATAAAAAAAGAATAACCTCCTGAAAACATTATCCAAATGTTGCTTTCAAAATGTTCTTCTTTGGTTATCATGTAACATTGAGGGAATGTTTTATAAAGAACATCTTTAATGTGTCACCCAACAACATCCAAAACACATCCTTAGAATGTTGCAGGCAAAACGTTCCACCTTTGTTAACATATCACATTAAAGGAACGTTTTATAAAAAAACTTTCTGTCATCTCAGGCCTTAATAACATCCTCAAAACATCCTTCTAATGTTGCAGTTAAAACGTTATGTCTTAGTTAACCTTAAACCTTATAGGAACATTATTTGAAAAAATAAACATCCTAAAAAGGTTCTTTGAACATCAGATGAAAACGTTTATTTAAAACCTTATTAGAACCAATAGGTAACGTTAGCCAAAGTTGTGAGAACATTCCCCGCTAGCTGGGTAAGAGGGGGTTAACACATTTTTTCAAAGCTAAACAACGGTGGATGGAATGTTAACCTGTTAAGCCCGGGAGCCCCCGGGGGTGGGGGCTCCTGCAACATCTTGCAAGAAACAGCGGCTGAGGGCTTCTTAACATTTAACAAACTATGAATGTGTCATACCCACTTAACGGGAAGAAACTCAGCTACCTGGCGATATGAACCATTTTTACCGAAACAAAACACAAGTCTAACGCCGAGCCTCTGAATTAGCACTAAGCGAAAGAGTGCTAACGCACTTATTAGCACATAACTCACGGTAGAAATATTTTATACTTCATCGGATCTGGACAAACTAGATATCATATGAAAGCTGAGATTCCACAGATTCCAATGGTATAAGTATCATCACTGTGCGACCAAAACTCACGGCAGCGAAAGCCAGCAAAGACAACACACAACTTCACTTTACGTGGCCAAAGCGGCAAATACGTCTTACCTTTGCCGTTTTCTGAACAAAAGTTGTGTTCAACAGCATTAAAACGCATATAAATGCTGCTGAAGGTTAATCCAATGTCTCTGTGTCACTTTGAAATGATTACTGATAATCCATCATCATATTTATGTCAATAAACTGAGTTTTCATATAGAGTATATGAGAGCTGTAACCAGGGGCGGACTGGCCATCGGGACGTTCGGTAATTAGCCTACTTGCGGTACCAAGGTGGGCCGGCGGTACCGAAGTGAGCCGGTCGAGAGTCCCGGGCTGATTTGTAGTCCCAGTCCGCCCCTGGCTGTAACCCAGCTTCCGGTTTTGGGCATGCTGGTTGCGCATCACTCTCATTCACCAATGGTAATGTTTAGATGGATTCAGGAACTCTCTCTCGATTCTATTGGCTCTATCGGTTAAAAAGAGGTGTCAATCACCAAATTCGACCGATGGGTTCCAGAGATATGGCAAATGCACCCAAATGACCTCAGAGGTGGGTTTTTTTTTCTAAACCTCTCTAAAAAGGTCAAATTTCACTTGTTTTGCATCAATCTTGATAGAGGGTACTTATTATATGTTAACGTTTGGATTCCCCTTTTGTAACTGATTCCAGTCTCCAGGTTATCTTGTTTTTATTGATATATGTGCAGCTTTCTAAATGTTGATGTTCTTCAGTGTTATCTTCCTTTCCCAGCGGTTTAGCTGAGCTCAGTGTGGCTGTGCAAACAGTAGTCTGTGGTAGAAATTAACAAAGTAGAGTGTCAAATATAATTCCTTTCATCAAAAATCATTCTTCTACTCATGTGTGCCACTCAAGTGCTCTCTCCCCTTGATCATGGTTATGTCCCACCCAGACTTCAGAGCTGTTTTTATCATCATGTTTACCAATGAGAGGTAGAAGCTTTTCTGTAGCATTAGCCACCCAGCTGATTATTTTACAGTTTTCTAGGGCACTCAAGCTTTTCCACAAGGTTCTGAGAGTAGATCATTTGACACTCTGATAAGTTATCACTTCTCAAATATCCTTGCTTACACTGTAGAATTTCCTCAGTAGTAGCCTATGTTGAACCTTGGGAGCAAGAGGTCCGGGTTTCTGTAGTGCCTGCCTTGGATTGTTGTTGGTAGACTGAAAGCCTACCAACTTAATCTTTATAATTTCTCTATGGTTGTCAACTAGACACTGAAGCGACCTGCACCTAAGGATGTGAGAAAGAAACTTTCAGCAGTCGTTGTCATTTCCTACAGTTTCCTTTTAGCCAGTTGTATTCAAGGACTTTGCTACGTGGTTTGAGTACACAAGTGACTCATTTCCTGAGAGTTTTCAGAGTGAAGGCCATATCAGGACTAACAGAGCAATGCCGGGCTGTAGGCATGCCAGACATAAATACATACAACCTAAACACAAGATAAAGTATGTTTGGGAAATACTGCATTCTGCAAACAGTTCTTACAATTGTATTTTGATAGCATAACGTTTTATGGTAACACAGGCTAAAATAGGAGTATGACTATACTGCCATCCACCAAAAGAACATGGTTACTGTATTGACAGCACAATGAGAGCAGAGCAGGCACTTCCTGTATGTGTCACCCAAAGGGCAGATAGAAAACAGACTCAGAACTCTTCCACTGGTGCTCCGTCACTCTTTCCCTGTCTCTGTATCTGGAGAGATCATATCTGTAGAGACCAAAGCCAATAATGTTAAATGAATAAATAAGACATGAGATAAATATTCATGCATTTGCATTGTTATAACATTGTGAAATAACCCTATGTAATTCTAATTAGGGATGCACAATTAATCAAAATGGAAACATGGGAAATATGGGCTAGTGCAATATTGAAATCGCAGGAGGTGCAATATTTGGTCTTTGTTAAAGGTAAAACATGTGAAAATATATTTCTGAATGAAGGATAGTGGAGATGCAGTGAAGTTCTCCAAATCGTATTCTGCAAACTTGAACCCAACCTCAAATATCTTTCTTTGTTCCAGATAAAAAAATCACTCCATGGCCATTTTGTATCTTTCTTTAATGATAATAAGAAAATGTGTGCAAACATGATCAACTCCTCCAAATTGCAATTGAATTTCAGTCAAAATAATTATAATTATAAAATATTATCTCATCCCTTTTTTACACTAACAGAAATTCATTGGGCCATTTCCACCATTTTAACATAAGCTAAACTAAAACAATGGATCCATCTATAAACAAGTCAGACATTTCTAGTCAAACAAGTGATTGTAATAAATAGAGTAAACGTAACGTGTTAGTTGAGGTATTTTATTACGTGGAAATTGAAATGGACTGTAAACAGGGATATAAAGCTTTGTCTTGTTCATAAAGACCTGCACTACAAACACTGATATTGCTGCAGGGAGAGGATTAAGTCATTATTTATCAAGGTTATGAATCTGAATAATATTTGTTAAGAGGCTATGCTCAAATATAATTGGGCTTCACCACTGTTTCCTTCCAGTGTGGCTAAAGTGAGTTAAGTGTTTGTGTGGAGATGTTATAGACTCATTAAGCCTGTTGGGCATATGGCAGTACACAGAGCGGGTTGCCATGGAAAGTTCCAATATTTTGTAAAAAGGGAGGATTTTAGTCCTGATAAATGTAAAGTCTAAAAAGAAGGGGTGCTTACATTTTGGGTTCATACCTCGGTCAAGGCACTGTGTCCTTGGCTTAAAATGCTGGGTATGCTTACAAGGGTTCCAGGCCTCAAAAGCATCATCTGACAATGGAACCACTGAACTCCTTTACAAAAGTAAAGTAGAATTCAATAGATATATTTCACGCTAAGTATTTTTAGATAACAGACTCTACGACCTTTTGTATATTGTTGTTGTCACAAGCATTGATCATAGAGCCTGTCAAACCTTTGCACTCTTCATTTACCATAGTTATAATCAAGCAATAACAGTTTATGATTGCAAAAATGTCAAATAACTTATTATATATGTATCTGCTGTCATGACATGAATCCCCTCCTAAAACCAATCCCTCTCATCTCCCTCTCTCCCAGCTGTGAGCCGAGTGATTGACAGGACCTAAAGACATGGGGAAGCAGAACAGCAAGCTCCGTCCTGAGGTGATGCAGGACCTCCTGGAGAGCACCGACTTCACAGAGCACGAGATCCAGGAGTGGTACAAGGGCTTCCTGAGGGACTGCCCCAGCGGCAACCTCTCCATGGAGGAGTTCAAAAAGATCTACGGTAACTTCTTCCCCTACGGTGACGCTTCAAAGTTCGCCGAGCATGTCTTCCGCACATTCGATGCCAATGGTGATGGGACAATAGACTTTCGGGAGTTTATCATCGCATTAAGTGTGACGTCACGTGGAAAGCTGGAGCAGAAGTTGAAATGGGCGTTCAGTATGTACGACCTGGACGGAAACGGGTACATCAGCAAATCTGAGATGCTGGAGATTGTTCAGGTGAGTGTGCATGGAGGCTGCAAGGAAAAATAACTAGTTGATAAACTAGATGTTGCAATTGTGATATTATTCACAATATAAGATAAATCTATCATTTTTAAATCATAATTATCATTATGATTAAAAAATATATTAAATGATCATTGCCCAATTTCTTTTCTTTTTTAAAAGACCGATTACAAAGACACATGTTTTCTTAAGTCTGTAGATTACAATTCTTAGCCTTTTTCAAAAATGGTGCTTTTCGCAGCTCGATTACTGCACTAGTACATATGGCGATTTAAAGGGGACCTATCATGCAAAATGCACTTGTGTACGTCTCTTTCACATGAATATGTGTCCCCGGTGTTCCAGGGAACTCACCAAGTGTCAGAAAACACAACCCTCTCTATTTTCCTCCATACCCAAATCTCTAAAAACGGGGCTGCAACAGATCTGATACAGACTGATCCAGATTTGAAATATCTCTGACGTCAGAAACAAGGAGCTCCACCTATATGGGCAACTCTCCACCTATCAGGGGAATGAGAGTTTGCTGTGGCATGGTAACAGCATGGTAACATGACCCTCGTGCCTCAACCCCCTCCTTTGCAGGGGGGCGTGGTCAGCTGCAGCTCATTTGCCACAGAATCAGCCCTTGCAAAAACAGGGCTGGAATACAGCAAATAGAGCTAAATGAGGCATGGCTAAAATGCATGATCTGTTTGGTAATTTGAAAAAAAAACTTCACAGACATGTTTTATATAGGTATGGCCCTACAATATATTATTCAAATATAGCATGATAGGTCCACTTTAAGTAAAAATGTTGCAGCCCTATTGAACAGACTATGGCTGACAAAAGAGCCCAGTGTCTAAAATACATAAAAACAGGACAGATAGTGTATTACATTAACAGAAAATCTGTTTTAACAGAAAATCTGTTTCTATCACATGTTGGCAGTCTCTTCTGAATGCATCAGAACGCATAGACACATACACACTCACAGAAACACATTACACGTTACATTAGCCAAGGCAGAGTTTGTTATATTTTGATTGTAGGTAATGCCACTGTATCCATAACACGCTCATTATGAGAGCAGGGAAAAGATTTTAAGAACAGGAGGACAAACGGCTGTGCTCCATGAAGGGAGGGTCTTACAGTCTTACAGTCATGAAGGTGGTGATCTTACCAGTCCTGTTATTTAAATGATACAGTTAGATAAAAAAGAATTGGTGCATGGCTTTCCCAATGCAATCATTAGCAAATGTTATAACGCCTACTTGTTTTTTCATATTTGCTAAAAGCAGCCTTTTGCAGGAAAGATGAGGGAAGGACGTTCATATTAACAGTGTTAGCCCTAAATGTTAAACTCTTGTTAATGAAGGTACATGGGGTCTAAATGCCCTTTAGGCTGTGTGGGCTTTCAGAGATTCTTTAAAGTCACATAAGCAATGTGATTGTTTTAATGATTGTTAAGAGATTATATATCGCATTAACATCACGTCACATTTGAGTTCTGTTCATAGAAGCATTGCAGGCATTGGAATCGAAATACATTCAACAATATGTTTAACCAGATTGTAAAATGAGAGTTAAAGGTTACTTTCAGATTTGAATAGGATAACACCTTTCTGTCTGTGTTCATGTTTAACTGTTGTACTTTACGTTTACAGTCAAATATTTGGAAGTTTTCTTGGTGGTGCAGCAGCGCACTTCTTACCTTTTCATAAAGAAAACAACAAAAGTGAAGCAAGCATTTCCTTCACAGGAGCTTCTCATGTAAAAATACTTTTAAATGTGTGCATCCCTGCGTTACAAAATAATGACCATAACAGTAGGCACTTAAAACGGCAGTGTTGTAGACTCAGGTCTCTGCCAACAGGTGTTCTGAGCAAGTGAAGATGACCACTGACAGCACTTTTGTCCAATGGTAGTTTGGCTAGTCGCTAACTTTATATATGGTATTTGGAAGATTTGTTTTGTTCATTTGGATCCACATTAGCATTAGGAGCAGCTACTCTTGCTTGGGGTGTAGACAGTGCAGTGTACAGTGGATTTTCCTCTGAAAACTGCTTGCTGCAATAAAACCAAAACACTAAGCTGAAAGACACACACTTGAAAAGAAGTGCAGTCTGGTGATCATTTGTCGCTTTGTCCCTATGAGTGACCCCATTCACATTACATACTGTATAGTCAATCATCCGTTGTTATTCTAAAAAAGATTGATTATAGCCAGTTTTGTCAGATTTTCCGCTTTTTCTGTTTTAATATTATATGTGTCTCCTATAATACCTTCACAGTCCTAAAGTTTGTATTTTAATGTTTTGAATATTAGTTGCTCTACTGATTCAGATATCTGATGGATTTCAGGCTAGTCATGGCAAATCCCAGCCAATATGAATCTATAATGCCTCCCTACCTCACGACAGTGTTGTAGTCAAGTCACCAATTCACGAGTCCAAGTCACTCTCGAGTCACCACTCTTTGAGTCCGAGTCCAAGTCCGAGTCACCAAGGGAGAGTCGTAGTCGAGTCCGAGTCCAAGTCCGAGTCACCCAAGGAGTGTCCGAGTCGAGTCCGAGTCCGAGTCATCATTACCTGTGTTCGAGTCCGAGTCCAAGTCTGAATCACCTAAGAAGAGTCCAAGTCAAGTCCGAGTCACAAGTCTTCATGTATTAATCTTCGTGGATATATGTGTTGAAATGTAGCTGCTCCTCTACATTGCTTTTATCCTGTCATATTATACTAATCTGTCTATTGAACTGCTGTGAAGCCAGTTTGGCTACAATTCTTGTAATAGGTGCTATACAAATATAAAGCTTATTACTAATATTAATATTATTATTATTATTATTATTGTAAATGACCCATAATATGTCTAACTATATTTAAAATTAGTTACCTTTTAGAGAAGTGATTATATTTGTAATCCAATATTTTCCTATGGTAACGTTTTCGTTGTGCACTTTTATTTTGATAGTAATAAGATCGGGACTCTTATTTTGAAGGAACTTTTACCGGTTAAATCGGTTTACTGATAAAGATTGAGCCCCAGAAAGCACATGGCTACTTAGCATGCAAAATTAGGTCATTCTGCATGTTAAGTAGCCGTGTGCTTTCGTGTTATCGGCTGAATCTTTATTTATTGATTTGATTAATTGACGAGTCCAAGTCCGAGTCGCATCAATCAATGCGCGAGTCTGAGTCGAGTCAAGAGTCCCGAAAATCGGCACTCGAGTCCGAGTCCAGGACTCGAGTACTCCATCTCTGCCTCACGACGGCAGTGATTCAGCCTGAAGCTTTCCACGACTGTCCACTTCCCATTAAAGCTGGTGCTGTTCCCAGGATTGAAAGAATAGACCACAGTGAGTGCAGGGCTCATCAGTGGATGTGAAGAAGAGGAGAAGCCTGTTGAAAAGTTGATAGTTGCCTTAATTAGTGAATGGTTGTGAGTGTACTTGTCATTCTTCAGATATTTGTGTGTGTCGTTGTTGTTAATTAGCTGCAGTTTGTTAAGGGCTTCAAAATGTGTCCTCTTCCACTATGCATGCAAAAAGCAGTAAAGTAGTTCCAAGTCTATTTTGATTGTGGCTTTTGAAATCTAGTAGCTGGTACTCTGTGTTTTACTCATTAAATTAGGATGTTACTTTCATTGTTGTGGTGCACTTTTAGAGTCCAGGGTCATTTAGTTTCTCTCGGTGCCGAGTCGGGCCCACTCAGAACATGTATACAGAAACACATTCAGTATTCATCTATCTTCATGTCTCCATTTGGCTGGTTCAAAGCCAGCCACCTCTGCATAAAGAAGGCAATCATAAGAGAATCATTTTCAGGTGGAGTTGAAGTTGAAATATGGCCTGTGCTCTGAGTTAAGCCTGCAGCTCAGTGTTGTGACAATATCTGCTTTCAGCCGCTGGATCTCATAAAGCTGAATCCTTCTATTTCCTGTTGCATATCTGGTTACAGGGAGTGAGAAAAGGAAAATCAAATGTTTTTACCAAAATATAGAATGCAAAAAATGTTCCACAAGTTTCAGTATTAGTAATGCAGCACTAGTTCAGTTTAGGTTTAGAGAAATAAGAAACAAGTGATGACCATTATGCTAATGTTATCATATGAGCGTGGCTCTAGTGATGGATACTGTATTTGGAATTCATGTTCTCCAGATGATGAATCATACTGACTTCTGGTGATCGGTAAGTGATCATAAATAGATCACTTAACAAAAGTTAACATTGCATTAACCTATTACATTTGAGTTCTTTTCATAGAAGCATTGCAGGGATTTTAATCGAAGTACATTCAAGAATATGTTTAACCAGACACTCAGTATGTCCATAGTGACAGTCCAGAGATGAAAGAAGACAGGTCAGGGGGAATCTTCATTTGTTTGCCACGGTACCTCACTATAAATGCACTTCTGGAGATATGGAAAATGTGCCCCACTTATTCCAATAACAAAGCTTCTGTTCCCATGTGTATGGGAGTGTATCTCTGTAAGTTGCTAATCATGCTCCAGTAAAAAAGAAGATGAAAAGAGACACAAAAAAACACATCTTCATGCGCCACCTAGCTAATAACAAAAAAGGAAAAGAGCCCCTGCTGTAGTAGTGCAGACATTTGCAATGCATCTGCTTTAGAGAACCCAGATTGTATGACTACATGCATGCAACAGCATATTATGCACCTTATTTCGCTGGATGGGATCTTATCCATCACACCAGTGTTATTGTGAACACCACTGGCAAATGCTTCACCCAAGCCCCTTTCAATCCCCCCCACCGTGACCTCAATATTTTATATTCACAAACCTCTATTTGCCACATGAGTAAGAGCTGCTAGCTAATGGTCTCTCCTGTGTGTAAATGCTGCTGATGCTCATAATTAGCCTTGCCGTGGGAGTCATTGAATGAGATGGATGGCAGACAGTACGGCTCTTCTTTTTCAGATAATGACAACATCTCAAGTCCGGGAGTAAATAAGTGGTCTCAACCACTCACCAACAGCTGACCTCCGTCTACCTCTCATCTGAGCAGACGGCACAGAGGGAAGCTCCCTGTCTCCATTGAAGAGTGCATTCATACCATAGATTAGAAAGACTGAACAGAATAGCAGGTTAGATAAGTCGCCATGGGAAACACATTCATCTTTTGTGTGAGGGTTAGGAGACTTTGCATTCTGTGTGTGTGCTTATTACTGCAGGACCACTCAAATGGTGCTCTGTGGGTGCACTTAAGTCAACAACTTTGTGATCCATATTTAATTTCTTGACTTTCTTTCTTTCATTTTCTCTTACTATATTAAATGTTGGAAAACAAACACAAGGCAAACTATTCTTGTGAAATCTTTCTTGGATTTTGACTAGTGGACGACCTCCATCACTTTTCTTCTTTGTCTTAAACTGCATTCTCCTCACCTGACTCTGTATCATTTGATGTGGTTAAAGTGTAGAGGGGAGATCATAAGAGTTATGTGCTGATGCTTCTCTTATCCCTCTCGTTCAAAAGGCCACATAATAGTCCTAGCTTTCTAGCTGTTTTTTGCTATCCTTCATGCGGCTCAGAATATTTCCGGTTTCATTAGAGACACTAAAAGCTCTCTGCTGGAGGAGTGTGTAAGAACTATCTTGTTTCTCCTTGTGGTAATCAGGTTATACAATACATGCTGCTTAGACCTCTGAAGCTTGATGACATCTGTCTAAAATGTCAAATCAACATATGTTTAAAACAGATAACGGATGTAGGCTCTATTGTTATATTTGTGAGAGAAATGCAGAGAACTCATAGTAGGAGGTGAGAGGGGATGTGGAGGATACACCAGCTGGTCGGGTGTCATGGGTGAAGAAAGAAAAGATAGAAAAATCAATCCAATAAAGAGGATGGCTGCAGGCTGTGGATCAGGGGAATAGAGGATCAAACCTTCATACAGCAGCTCCTCTCAGGGACTGATGGGCCTGGGATCTGATCTCAGATCTGTAAACACTGATGCTGTTGCTGCTATTCTATATTCTTCTAACTGTTTTATCTCAATACTTAGTGACTTCTTTATCCTCTGTGGGATTCACATCCAGACCAATGAGTTCCTAGATGATCTGATATATCATGTATGTGTTGTTAAGTTAGGCAAAGGTTATTAGGAAGAAATGGATTTGTTCAAGATTCCCAGTCTTATCAACAATGACCTCCTGAGTAAAGATTGTCCTTTTCTGTTTGGTATTACTCTTCATTAGGCAAGAAATAAATCATATTACTTTACAAAAAAATAACTATTTACAAATAGTTTTACAAGTGACACAGTGTAAACCTTTTGTATACTGATTATTGTCTTATTGAATACAGGACTTTAGTGCAAAATTAACCTTACAGGATCAAGTGCAATCATAGAGGAAAATCAATATTTCCATATATACACACTTTCTAAATTGCATAGTAGGTATGTGCTTGTTATCTGTTAAGATGTTGTAATTGTGTACTACAATTTCTTGATATAATCCCTCTTGGTTGTCATGGTTTTTAATTGGATTTACGATCTCTTCCACCAGGTTTCTCCCTATAATGTTGTTAATTAGTCTTCACTGTACAGGCTGTTATGAAGCCCTGGTGAATACATGAATACAGCCTCTGAGTAGAGCACTGCTCACTCACTTGGACGGTGTTTGTCTGATCTGAAAGTGTGTGTGTTCATGGTCAATAAGGACCATTCATAGTCAATGGAGCTCCATGGCTCCGTTAAGCACTGTGTGAACTCCAGATCCTTTCACTTTGTATTGGTTTCTTTTCATTTGGGGATTTAGAAATGTAATCTTTTCCCCTGCGTTTCCCTGGATTAGACCAACAGTGAAACCCCTCAACATGTAATATTAGCTAAATGTATCAAACAGTCACAGCAGTTTGAAGGATTTAGATGAATAAGAGACCCTGCTCCAAACTGAAATGAAGACTGATATTGAGCGAGGTTCCTCAGCTCCACGGTGACCCAGGAACAGAGCCGCCCCGCCACTGTGCATAAACAGCACCTCTTTACAGCCCCCGCTGCACTGCAATCACAATCAGCCTCCTCTGTTCACACGTCAGCGCCCCCTCCCCTCAATCCACCTCCTTATTACAGACACAGTGGGCTGTGATTTCACTGTTTACTGCCTAACCCCCTGCAAAGCAACAGAGAGCAGAGGAGACACAACACTGATAAATAGTCTGTGAGGGGGGGTATGTTCCCATGTTTGTCTACACCCCCCCCCTACCTGAAAGTGGAATCTCACAAACAGTGAAGCAGTGTCTGCAGTCTGGATGCACAGACCGGAATCATGAATCACTTTGTTAGAAAAAGTGGTGGGGACACCTCTATTTAATAAAAACACTACTGCATTCAACTCCCCCCGCAAACAATACATACTGTACATATACACATACAGATATATACTTACAATACTTTCTTTGACAACTAATCAGTACTATGCTACGCTGCTGCATAGCGGGAGTAACAATTACCAACAAAATTGGCCACTTTCAAAAGTGTTGCAGACATGTCCCCAACGTCCCCATTATAAATTCAAAATTGGGATCAATAATGTACTTCTTATATTAAATGACGCCAGTATAAAAAACGTAATTGATCCAAATGTCTCACTGGCTTGACTCGACTCCCTTTTGGTACCAGTTCCTGTCCTTTTATTGGCAACCAATTAGAAGAACGTATTTACTTTGTCAATTGTACGGTGTAGTTTACAGCGTAGTTTCCCGGGCTGGCACGACAATAAAATAGTAATGTCCGGTTTGTGCACAATAAAATATTCTCTTCCACCATCAGTGCTCGGCAGTGTTTAACTCCTACTTTGTACTATTCACAACTTTTGCTAATGAAAAACCAAAACAGAGCAAGCCATGCTGAGTGGAGCAGTGGATGTGAGGTCAGACCTGATCCAGACATAGTCTGCACGTAATGAGAGACGGTGCACATCTGACACCACCCATGGCATCACGTTGTATTCACCTGAAACAAATACAAAGAGCAGAGAAAGAAACTGCCCTACAGTTGTCACTCAGGAATCCCATTTCTGAGTAAGATTTATATTGAGATAAAAAGTTCGAGAAATTAACCCATTTTAATGTAAATGAACTGTTGAAAAGAGTGGAAGTATTAACAGAGGCAAATAAAACGTTTTAAAATAATGGCTTCAAAGATGAATGGGTACATGTGAGGTCATCCGTTACCGTACATTAAAGCAATGAATTCCATATCCATCGTTCAAAGAAAACACCTGAGCATGCAGCAGCCCCCCCTCTGCAGCCAGAGAGCCAGCTTCAATAGCTTTAGTTCAAATAATAAAGCGTTTAGAGATGAATTATATGACCTCCTTTATGTCTCTTTGTAGGCAATCTACAAGATGGTGTCCTCTGTCATGAAGATGCCTGAGGACGAGTCGACACCTGAGAAGAGGACGGAGAAGATCTTCAAGCAGATGGACACCAACAGAGACGGTAACTTTAAATACAAAGACTTTCAAATTCCCTTCAGTATTTCTACGGACACGCACAAAAATCATTTGAATAACCTGATGGAATTGGTTTATTGATTGGTTGATTGATGAGTTTTAGTAAAATGGAACAACACAGACTTTAAACTTGCAAATGCATCGGACAGCTTGTCACTGCCACCTGGTTAGCTGGCGAGCAGCTGGCCCAGACAGACCCTTTAAGGCAGACAACACTGGGTACATCAGAGGAGAGATCCAACGGGGACACATGAATGGAAGAGCTAAAACACCCCATCATTCTGTCAGTGCCATATATTACTGTCATTTGCTGTTATTTGAACAAAGTGTGTCTCTCAGAAGTGTTTGTTATATATACAGTCTATAGTGGTGACGCTCAGTCTGCATGTGGTGAGAATGTGAGGTCGCTCAATGAGTTCCTGCCTTGTGTTCTTCAGGTAAGCTGTCTCTGGAGGAGTTCATCAAAGGAGCGAAGAGCGACCCCTCCATCGTGCGCCTGCTGCAGTGTGACCCCAGCAGCGCCGGGCAGTTCTAACTGAGGCTCCACTCCACCTGTGAGGCTCACACATCCTCCGTTTATCAAACTCAGCCGTGTTGCCTTCAATTCTTATTAAAAACATTTGCTCACATGCCATTGCCAAACGGGTGTGTTCAACAACACTTTGTGAACATATCCAAACTCTCACACAACTGGTGTTATCCCAAACATATGCACTGTTTTTAAAAGATCGTACTATTTCACACACTAGTTCATATACAGTGTTTGAAAATGTTTTTCTTTAAAAATAGATGCTAACAAGGGGTGAGTATTTGATATAACAATCATAAGGGTTATGTAAAGTTAACATTTCACTGGAATCTTTGAAAAGGCGACGTGGAGCTAGTTGAAGGTGGTGAGAGTTACTGCTGCTGTTCAGGTTTCAGAAAGTGCATCAGTAGGAAGGCTGAGTTGAGTGCAGAGGAACAGGAACAGTACAGGAGTAGGTGTTCTGAGGCAGCGTGCAGGATGTGGGACGGGTCCTCCACCGTGTCACGCTGTGGGACTGTTTCTGTTCCGTGGGTGGATATGAGAGACTTTGTAGGAGCTGGAGGTGGCTTGCAGGATTTGAGAAATACCATCTACTCTTAAAATGTGAACCGTGGTTTTATAGATTAAACTCTTTACGACACTTCCAGAGTTAACTGTCAATATGCATTTCAGAATAATATATATAATATGAATAAGCTGGTAAAGGTGCAGCTAGTCTGAATGACTTTGTATACTGCAGGGTAGCTTGTGGATTTACTCCAGGTGGAACTAAAGTCTGATTTAACACTTGGTTAGATTTCACATCCTTCATCCACATCTGTGAAGTAACTAAAGGTACTAAATACTGTACATGTAGTGCAGTAAAAGTACACCATGTACCTCTGAACTGTAGTGGAGTAGAATTACAAGGTAGCTAAACATTTAAATACTCAAGTAAAGTACAAGTACCTCCAAAGTGTACTTAAGTATACAGTACCTGAGTAAATGTACTTAGTTAGTTAGTCATTTTGGTGACATTGGGGGTGAGATGCCTCGCAGCGCTCTGACTGACCCCCCCCTCTCCCCGCAGAGCTTCTTTGGGGAATCCAAATGCCCTTAACTCTCCTCTCCGGAGCAGACTGATGATGAAGAATGACAAGCTGATGACGATGAAGAAGACGAGCCTTTACTGCACTGAGGACATCAAAGAGGGGCACAGGAGCCCAATTCTCCAGCTGACCCCTGAGCTGTTTATCCAAACCCTCCAGACCCCCACCCGGACAGAAACTGATGAACCCCCCCCCATCAAGTTATCACACCCCACTGATTGTAGTTACCCAGGTTCCCTCAGTCCTCCTATAGGCGCGTCCGACTATAACGAAGGTCCACAGTAGGTTGTACATATACAGTATAAACTGGAGTGTCTGTATCCGTGTCTTTACTCTCTGTGCCCCAGCCTCTGTCACTCTGTGTGTGTCATAGAGTGTGTGTGTGTGCATGAGACAAGAGAGAGAGAGAGAGAGAGAGAGAGAGAGAGAGAGAGAGATAATGGTGTTGAACAGCAGGACATACTGTAGGTGAGATGATTGAATCTGCAGAGAGGACATGTGAAGTGTGTCCTTCAGTCAGAACGACTACCGCTTTTAGTTTCCTCTTTTCTACTGTGAGAATGTCTACATGTGTTTGTGTATTTTGCAAACTTGATAGACTTGTTTCATATTTTCCACTGGGACAGATTAACATGAACAGGTAATATTATGCTACTATGCATATGAGCGCCTAATCAGAAGTTTGATTTTGCGAAGTCTCACTGATGTAATAGAACGAAACACGTCTCATCTGTTCCAGTTTTTCATATCTGCAAGAATCTGACAAAAAGAAAACTAGTCTTTTAAAGTATTTGAATACAGTGTAGATATATTAAAGTGCTACATTTGAAAGAAATGTTGTGAAATAATACAAAAAGGTTATTTTATGAAGCTTTTGCAGGATGTTGAGCATGCATACCAGTTTCTTTCTTTCTTCGACATGTAAAGAACTGAAACCCCGTTCCTTATGTTCACTTTTTGATGTTTTGAAATGCCGCATGTTAAACAGTTGGCTGCAGGGATGCATAGACCCAATACCACGTATGCATGTGACCTATGCGCATGTGTGTTTGACGTATGTTTACGGATATCAGTGGCTAAAGGGCCAGCTGTGAGCTCGCTTCTGTACGTTGGTATCGTCACAGTGCTACCAGCAGGCAGTGTTATTGACAGCATATGGACGGCCACAGCTGACACATGGAATGGACCTCATGGATACGTGCACATCAAAGGAAGATGCCCTGTTCACAAATCAGAGCAGAGAGCCTTTTTCTTTTTAAGTTGAGCTCAAAAAATGAATTCATCAAACATACACACAGAGGACAGAATTCTTTAACGACTGTCCCAATTGTCTAGCACAAACAGTATTATGTAAAATAAAGAAATGCTATTGGTCACGCATCAGCACAAATAAATAATAAGTATAATTTAGAGAGCCCTCCAAAAAAATAGAAAAGCTCTCCTTGATGTTTGTAAGAAAGCTGACCCGGCATCAGTGTAACCCTGCCCTGAATGTACCACACACACACACACACCACACGCACACACAACCATACCATACACACACACCACACACACACACACACACACCACACACACACACACCACACGCACACACAACCATACCATACACACACACCACACACACACACACCACACGCACACACTACCATACCATACACAGACACCACACACACACACACACACACAACCAACCACACAACCACACCATACACACACACACACACACACACA
>CALSBW010001446.1:211784-296578 GCA_943590975.1 Lindbergichthys nudifrons
TGATTGCGTCGTCAGTAGACCGGTTCTGACGGTACGCAAACTGCAGAGGGTCCAAGGTGTCTGGAATGTTCTTCCTGATGTGGGTCATGACTATCTTCTCAAAACACTTCATCACTATTGGGGTGAGTGCAACAGGACGATAGTCATTCAGGCAGGTCACAGTGTTTTTCTTTCGGAGGGGCACTATGGTGGTTGTGTATGCGTGTATGTGTGTGTGGGCACAAAAGCTTGAGCTAGAGACAGGTTAAAAATGTCAGCAAGCACATCAGCCAGCTCTGATGAGCAGACCCTGAGGGCACGCCCGGAGATGTTGTCTGGGCCGGGTGCCTTCCGTGGGTTTGTTCTCCTCCGTACCGTACGCACCTCTGCTGATGTCACAGTGAGTGGTGAGTCCTGTGTGCGCTCTGTGGTCACAATCCCTCTCTGTTGGTTGGTGTTGAGGGCCTCAAAGCGCACATGCGTCGGGAATCTGCGGTGGAGTATACATCCATGGGTACAACTTCAGATAAAAATGAACACAGTGAAATATGACCCCCGGTTTGATGACTGACAGGTCACAGAACAATGGGGGCTATCTACCCTTACCCACAAAGTAATTCACACAGACTATCTCCTATTTGCTCTTCTCTCTGTGAGGAGCAGCAAGTTCAGCTGTCAGAACAAAGTGAAAAACAAACAATGGCATAAAATATTATTAATATGTCGGGTAGTAATATATTTATTTATTTTCTTCTCTGAGTGTACCAGAATGCGTAGTTTATGTTAGTATTTCTAAAAATCTCCTGGGGGACAATCCCCCCAGACCCCCCTTCTGAGGTTGGGTTTTCAGCATGTCACGTTTTTATGTGATACAGTTCAGCTTTGATTCCATCATCTCATTAAACCTTTTTTAAAAGCATACTTTAGTTCTGTGAAGGGATATAAGGGATATATGCACTGTACTTCACTTTAATTAATATTGTATGCTGAAAAGCGTATATATTACAGCACGATTTTTTGTTGAATAGATTTGAGTGGTTCAAAATGTTGTGTCGCGATTTATTGACAAAGTAAAAAGTGGGTCCCGAGGCCTGACCAGTTGAGAACCACTGCTTTAGAGCACCTTTGGGATGTGGTGGAACCAATGATTCCCATCATGGATGTGCAGCCAACACATCTGCAGCAACTGCGTGATGCTATCATGTCAATATGGACCAAAATCTCTATCAATATATACACACACACAGTGGCGAGCCGTCAGGGCCCTCTAGGCCCTCTCTGAGGGCCTAAGATATTCTACAAAATAATATTTAAAAACATTAAAAATATATTATTTTTTTGTTATATTTTCCATTAGTTTTACCAAAATAACTTGATTTAATTGTATTAAAAATAACATTTCCAAATAAATAAATCCTTCGAATCTGCCTATTCAGTTTCTGTTTGAATGTGAAGGGTTAAATGAAAGAACCTCGTCTCTGCGAGGTGAAGATAGGAGCTGATTGGTGGTCCCTCTGTACATTCACAGAGGGCCCGCTATAGTAACTGAACGAGTGAGTAATGTCAAATGACAGTACAATTGACCAATCATATCTTCCCTCTAAATGGGTGGGTTTTATTATCGCGGACTTTATGACAAGTTCCGCCCGCTGAGAAGCTTTTCTTGTTGACATAGCAACAACAACTTCCTGTCAACAGCGTAAACTTGCCTTCAAAATAAAAGCATGCCAAATTACACTTAAAGGTGGGGTAGGTAAGTTTGAGAAACCGGCTCGAGATACACTTTTTGTTGTATTCCATGGAATGCTCTTAACATCCCGATAGCAATGAATATCTGAAGTGCTTTGACAAAAAATCCATAAAAAAATGTCATCTGTGGAAGCCGTAATACTGTAAAAAGCACGACCAATTACTTTAGCCAGCCCGGCTAAAATAACTGGATGGCCTACCTGCCTGTC
This sequence comes from Lindbergichthys nudifrons, assembly GCA_943590975.1. NCBI lineage: Eukaryota > Metazoa > Chordata > Actinopteri > Perciformes > Nototheniidae > Lindbergichthys > Lindbergichthys nudifrons. The sequence goes on from CALSBW010001446.1 coordinate 213,722, forward strand.
AGCCTTCCATCTGTGCACAAACCTATCTCGTGCCCTCATTGGTCGTGTGTGTTGGAGGAGGGGCTCTATAAGGAAGTGGCAGATTTTCTCCGGTTGTGTATTTTCAAATTCTAGCGATCTCGAGCTGGTTTCTCAAACTTACCTACCCCACCTTTAAGACACACAACTGCAACGAAAGTAACAAACACAATGCAATATCCTTTTCAATTTCAAAGAACACAAATTGGGTTATTTACAGGTGTTGTTTTGTGTGGTAGAGGGTCGCTTTCATTGATGCATTTTGCACCCCTGGCCGTTGTTTTGATATTCCGCTGAAGTATACGCTGTGATGGGTTTTTTTTTTTCGAGGGAAGGGGTGGGGGTCAGAGGGCCTAGGTATAAAAGTCACGGCTCGCCACTGCACACACATTTACGGTATGTCCGGCAGTGGCTCAGTCAGTAGGGGCTTGGACTGTGAGCTGTAGTTTTATCATGCCAAAAAGCTGCTGTGTCGTTTATTGCACCTCAAACATAAAAAAAAATCCAGAGTTAAGTTTTTCTGTACTTCCTCTAAGAAAAAAGGACAGTTAAAGAAGAGCTCTGTGGCTTCAGGCTTGATCGCCATTCAAATGACAGCATTGTTTTCCCCCAAAAGTGGGTGGGGCCGTAAAGTGACGTAGATGTTACTCTATGGACATCGATCGCCTATTACTATATTTAACCATATATCGAGCCCGATCGTCAATTTCCAACAATTTTATGTAATTCTTTGCCTGTCTGGCCATCGTAATCGGGCTCTTTGAAGATCCAAAAATCCACGGTTTTCTTACATTTCTGATCGGATTGGCAAAAACTTCAGAATTTGTATTGACCGCCATTCAAAGGACAGCTTTGTTTTCCCCCAAAAGTGGGCAGAGCCGTAATTTTTGCCCGGAAGTGACGCATGTGTTACTCTCATGTATCCCCCAAACCACACACCCCTTCAAAATAAAAGCCCTATAGTTTTCCTGTATCGTTACAAGAAGTGCTGGAAGAGGGATGTTTTTTCAAAATAAAAGCCCTAGAATATTATCACACACACACACACACACACACACACACACACACAACTATTACTTATACAACTACTACTTATACCACTAACACCACTACTACCCATACCACTACTACAACAACAACAACAACTACTACTACTACAACAGTAGATATATAACTCCTTCAGCCTACTTTCAGCTACAGAAATTCAACTATTAAATTATTCAGCTATTTCAGGACATTGAGGGTATACATTTTGTTGTTTCTTGAGCTTCATCCCTATTTTTCCTACTCTTCCAGTTTAACATTCCACTTGAAAGTTTTCCAACAAAATCAGTGCCCTGAATTTGAGCTTCAACTATTTTGATTCAAATCATTTCACTTTTCTGCATTTTCCCACTAAGTTCAGCAACACACTTACTTGGTTTCTGTAAATAAAAAGCAGCTACAGAGACCCTTCAATACAATATTCTGCTTTTTCTGCATTTTCAGCTAAATTCAGCAAACAAATGTACGCAGCTTACATCATTCGCACGCATTTTCAGCAGGAAATGCATTTTCTAGTTATTATTGTGTGATCCTTATGTCGGCCACAAGAGGATGAACTGCTCCACTACCCGACAATGAGCCTTCCAATTCCACCTTCCATATTATTTTTTAGACCATTCCCATTGTTCGCCACAATATACACTATAAAGAGTTTTTTATTTGAAATAATATTTATTTATCTTGAAACATACAAAAAGAAAACATGAATGCTGTGTAAGTGCTATTTAGATTGAGTGTTGCAACAGAAAATAATGGACCTGCTCAAAGTAGTGTTGTCAGCAGTTGAATGAAAAAGAAACCTGGAAACTATTTATTTCACTGGGCAAAACTTTTGTTTCCCAAACTGCTTGCACTATTGTATTGTTTTTTTTGGTCTTGTTTCTAGTCGTTGTTTTATGTCTTATCTACATTTATGTATTGTTGGAGGAACCTGTGATTCAAGATTTTCATTGCACAACTACACTGTAACATGTTGGAGCAGTTATTGTTCCACAGCTGAAATAATGATGTGTGTTAAAGGTCTATCATGCAAAATGCACTTTTTTATGTCTTTTATACATAAATGTGTCCCCGGTCTGATGCTCCCTCTGTCACCCCTTAGCATTCTCTGACTATTCTGCGGTTTCATGGAGCAATCTCCAGGAGGCTCTGATTTTTTAATTACACAAAGAAAGTAAATGACAAAACCAACAAGTCATGTGCCTTAGTGCATGTAAGAGTAAATAAAATAATCAATAGTGAAAGCGATTGTATTTTAAATGTGTGTTTGTAGATCAATCATTTCTTGCTTTGATTTTAAACAGCACCTTACCCTATACTTCTGTTGCTTTGTACCTTAGCTTCTTCACTGACATCCCATGTGAAAGAGACAGCATTGTAGGCAATTTCCTCCACGTTCCCAATCGTGCTGAAGCTCTCCTTGTAGTCAGCTGCATGTAGAGTGAAGAACAGAGAGAACTGTTTCAGTGGATGTTGGACTCACCAACACCGACACCAAAACCAAGTAAGTTCCACAATTCTCTACTCTAACACTGAAAAACAGTCATTAATCCTAAACAATTCAACAGTCCCTTTTGCATACTGGTTTCTGTTGATAGTTTAAAAGATCATAGTTCCCTCGCCAATATCTTTTTTTGAATAGCTGTGAAATTATATTTTGTTCAAGTTGCCCAACATTTCACACAGATCATGATAATGTTAAAAATAAAATGTTTAAGTTATATACAGTGGAGGAAATAAGTATTTGATCCCTTGCCGATTTTGTAAGTTTACCCACTTACAAAGAAATTAAACAGTCTATAATTGTAATGGTAGGTTTATTTTAACAATGAGAGTAAAAATATCAAAAAGAAAATCCAGAAATTGACATTATATAAAAGATACAAATTGATTTGCATTTAACTGTGGGAAATAAGTATTTGATCCCCTTGCAACCAACAAGAATTCTGGCTCCCACAGACCAGTTACATAAATCCATTTCCTTTAAAAAATGTACTCATATCAACTTGTTGCCTGTATAAAAGACACCTGTCCACAGAATCAATCAATCAGATTCCAACCTCTCCACCATGGGCAAGACTAAAGAGCTGTCTAAGGACCTCAGGGACCAGACTGTAGACCTGCACAAGGCTGGGATTGGCTACAAGACCACCAGAAAGTAGCTTGGTGAGAAGAAGACAACTGTTGGTGCGATCATTTGAAAATGGAAGAAAAGTAAAATGGGCATCAATCAACAATCAACCGCCCTCGGTCTGGGGCTCCACACAAGATCTCGCCCCGTGGGGTATGATGATCATGAGAAAGGTGAGGGATCAGCCAAGAGCTACACGGGAGGAACTTGTTAATAATCTCAAGGCAGCTGGGACCACAGTCACCAAGAAAACTATTGGTAACACACTACACCATAATGGATCAAATCCTGCAGCGCCTGAAGGCCCCCCGCTCAAGAAGAACATGAAAGGCCCATCTGAAGTTTGACAATGAACATCTGAATGATTCAGAGAAGGCTTGGGAGAAGGTGGTGTGGTCAGATGAGACCAAAATCGAGATCTTTGGCATCAGCTCGACACGCCGTGTTTGGAGGAAGAGAAATGCTGACTATAACCCCAGAACACCATCCCCACCATCAAGCATGGAAGTGGAAACATTATGCTTTGGGGGTGTTTCTCTGCTAAGGGGACAGGACCACTTCCCTGCATCGAGGAGAGGATGCAGGGAAGTAAAGGTGGAGATTTACTAAGATTTCTCGGCCATGCACCGTAAAATCTTGGCCGATAGCCTCCTTCCCTCAGCCAGGACTCTGAACATGGGTCATGGAGGGGTCTTCCAGCAGGACAATGACCCTGAACATACGGCCAAGGCAACACAGGAGTGGCTAAAGAAGAAGCACATAGGTGATGGAGGGGCCTAGCCAGTCTCCGGACCTTAATCTCATAGAGCAGCGGTTTTCAAAGTGTGAGGCGCGCCTCCCCTGGGGGGCGCCAGAGAGCTTCAGGGGAGGCGCAGCCTGAGAAAAAAAACAACGACAAAAAGACGAGTAAAGTGACACTTGCACACTTTTGGCTGCCTGTGGAGACCGAGTTCCCCCACCTCGCCAAAAAGGCTGTAAAAGTGCTCATTCCCTTCACCTCCACCTACCTGTGTGAGTGCGGGTTTTCCGCATTGACTTTGATCAAAAGTAAGTACCGGTCAAGGCTGCAGCCAGAGGATGATCTGCGTTTATTCCTGTGTGGATCAAAGACGCAGACTCATTGTTCCCACTAAAGTAGGGGTGAGTGTAATAAGGAGGCAAAGTTGACGTGCAGTGTGTTGCCGGAGCATATAAGGATGTATCCACAATGTTGAAAATGTTAAAAATGTTTTAAAAATATGTGTTGAGAACACGGCGAGCGAAAATATATGGGTCGTGCTGCAGCTAGATGTGCCTGTCCTCTGTAAGAAGGTGTCGGCGACTGACATGCAAGGAAGAACGGCTGTCCACAGGCTGTTCCAACTTTAACAACTTTATTAGCTTCCAGGGTAGTGAATTGAACATGCTATTGTAATTGGGTGTGTGGTATATTTTCATGCACGCACACGCATGTTCCACAACACACAAACTGAACAACACTCAATTGTCCGATCGCTACCAGTGTCCTTGCGATCTTGTTATAACAAATTCAGTGCACGTTACTGATGCAATATGGTTGAGACCATTCGGGCTTATTCTAGAGGGGTGCAAGGAATAGTCCAAGTAGTGGGGGAGTTTTATACAATATGTTTAAAACATGAAGATAAAAAGGTTTAAAAAAGTTATTGTTTAATGTTTTAAGGAGGTGACGCTACTCAGCCAATCACATCGGTGCAGTCAGTGAGTCAGCACGATAGATTCAAACACACATACAGAGACGAGACAAGAGGAGAGAAACGGTGGTGGAAGGTAGACAGCGAAAACAGAGCATTTAATGACATGTTCTCTTACTGGACCTCTTTGAAATGCAATTGAATACCCCTGCGTTATAGCAACAACAACAATATTAATTAAAGCTGCAAGCAGCGTTGAGCGGGTCTTCGACGCTCCGCAGGCTGTTGTCCGCACGTCGAGGTGTGTAGGTGTCTCGAGGACTCGGCCGTTGGCAAACGTGGGAAGTTTCAGGCCGATGGGACAATGTATTTAGGAGTTACAGCAGTATCATAAACATTGTGTTTGATGGCGAGTGATCTGTCACCATGGCAACGTAATTTGATGACACCCCATAATTAACATAGTGGTGTTGAGGGCCGGACTAGTAGCCATCATCTGAAGTCTGGTGCAGTTTGGAACCTTTTCCATTTACTTAAGGCAACATTGTGTTTTAATGGCGAGGGATGCGTTGCCATGGCAACAGCATATGATTTTTGGCAGCTAAGACTCGTATATACCCTCAAGAGCACTATGAAAACTATACCCTGAAGATCTGTCTCTCTAAAAAGGTCACAAAACCAGTCGGAGGGGATGTACTAACTATTTATGTTTACTCTTTGCTTTTTGGGAAATATTGGAGAACTTTACCCCTTTGGAACTCGAGCCCTTTCTTTTAATGAAAATAAACCAAGTGGAACTACTACCAACATCTGGTTTCATTTCCAGTTCATCAGTTTACATTCATATGTTTAAGTTCATCTATCATATTTCTTCGGTCAAACAATTTAGCCAACAAATCAAGTTGCAAATTAGCAAACATTCCAACATTGAAATTGTTACCTCCAAAAAGTCTCAACTCCTCATCAAATGGGCCTATTTTCACCCACATAAGAAAGATTATATATTTTAAAGTTAATACTATTCTGGCATGAACTTACAACAGACAAAACCACCAGAGTCTGATACCTCTGCCACATTCCATCAAGTTTTCAACCACAGGTTGAGGCCTGCCTCTGGCTTCAGTCCAGGCCCCCACCTATTTCACCCGTTAACGTCTATGCAAATGCAGACCCATTGGCTGTTTATGCATAGTGCTCTTGTGGGAATCGTGGATTGACAGTTATTCAAATTGTGTGGGGTTTCCCCTCAGGATATGTGACAGGATCCTGCTGAAGGCTCCTCCAGGTTTACCACCTACTTACTCTCTTTTTAACTCTCTGGTTTTGTGGAGCTCTGCTGTCATAATATCTGTAAGTGTGACATTCAATTCCTTTTGTAATTTAGTCATTCCGGTTTTACTTAAAACCCCATCAAGCCATGAGTGTAGCAGGAAGAGCTCACCGATGTCCAGGACCCTCTGTTTGGCAGTGTGCTGGCGGGAGTGCCAGTATTTCCAATTCTTCAGCTGCTCGTCTCTGCACTGGTCTTCTCCAAAGACAACCATGATAACACTCTGAAGTAGAAACACATGTATACAAGATATAATACATTAAAACAAGTTCAAAGGAGTAACTATTAAAATGTATAAAAACTAATATTACATTTGTAAGTTTAACAAGATTTAAAGCTCCTCAACAATAAGCTGAAAGTAAAACCCTGAACTGTAACCTGCGCTTCCTCTCCATGACCCCCCCTCCTCCCTCACCTGAACAATACTGTCCCGCTGCAGCTCAGAGCCTCCCCTGGCGCATTGCTCATTACTGGATGGGCCCCCATCAGGCGCTGGTCCACTCACCCGCACTTTGCCTTTGGGCTGATTTATTGACGATTTGAAGTTGGCCTTGGACAGTGTCAAAGCGTAGAACTGGCCCCGGTTCATGTAGGCCATGGGCCCCTCCCCCTGCCGCGGCCTCAGCGACATGCTGGCCTCCAGACAGTACTGGAAGTCGCCACTGAACATGAACATGTGAGGAGCAGATTTAATAAAAATACAGTATATCTTGGTACAAGAACAAACAGCATTCAAAGAAAGCAAGAAATGGACCATGAGGCTCTAAACAAACTGATTTTGTTATGTATTAAAAGGTTCTCTCATACAACAGCAACTCTTTATTTGACAAGTCTGGTATTTTTTTTTATTTTGTCGGCAAATACCCAGGAAAATCCCAGAACCAAAAAGTATTTTGTGAGTATTGAAAGCTTGATATATCTCATTCCTCTGGGCCATAGAACAAAACAAATTCCCCAAAACAAGACCACACGTACACTGATCCATGCATGCTGGGCAATATGATGATTTTCATATTTCTATATCTTTTCTATTGTGATATTAATTTCTCAACATTTTGTGCTTATATGTAGGTTTAACGTTTGTACCTATCTGTGAATGTTGACTTACGTCGGTGTGCTGTAGTGGAATTCATCTCCTGAGGAGGGACTTCTGTTGTACATCTGTTAAAGAAGAATATGTACTGTGCTTCAGAAGAAGAAATGCTGCATACTGCCACTGATGGAGCAAAACAATCCTACAAATGGGATCCTGGTTTACAAAGCGAGACACATGATCACCTCCACCTCACCCACTTGTATGACAAGTCTCACCTCTCCTTCCACAGCGTCCTCATATATATTGTCTGGATTGCTTCTTTGTTCATTTTTCAAGAACCCAGCACGGGACAGATAGTCGTGGCTCTGCTCGTAAACCATCCTTGTCTGCTCTCTGGGTTCTTCTCTGTAGGAACCTCCAAAGCAGGGAACTCCCATAGATGTGTGGCCCTCGGTCTTGACCAGAGGCAGAGCTGAACCACCTTTACCATTTCCTCTTCTGGTCTCTCCAAACCTGGAGCCCTGGTGTTCTGCAGTCTTGCTGTTGTTTAGTGAGAGGTTGACAGGCATGGATCTGAGAGCCTGAACATGGGGATCTAACATCTCCAAGCTGCCGCCGTCATCTGGCCCATCAGCAGAGGGGTCTGTGGGTTTGACTCCGCTGGGGCCCCCTCTCCTCTCTCTGGGAACCTGATAGGGTTAAAGCAAACACACAAAACGTGTTAAAAACAAATCAGAATGTATTTAGTCACTTTATGTTTGGAATAAATGAGAAACCATACAGTCATCAAACATGTCAATTAGTGAGCACAGTAAGTGCACAAGAGTAAACGCATATGCAACGTTGTCTGGTTTAATTCGGACTGTAACACCACATACAGTATGTATTTTTAAGTCCATATTTGCCACTGATGTCAACCATAGGCCAGTAATTGTTTGCCAATTTATTTTAAAAGTTTACAAAGGCAACCTGGAAACTGTTATTGTCAAGCCCAGTTATGTCATTGGTAAATTGGCTGTGATGTCACACTTTCCACACCTTGTAGTATTCGTACAGCAGTCCCAGAGCTGCGGCACTGTCCTCGTCTCCGTTGATGCTCATCATGGCGTTGGTGGCAGCAGTCAGGGGGTTCTCTAGGTAGCTCTTCCACGCCTCATCCTCGCCACTGAACACTCTGCGAGACGGTGCCAGCACTTCATTTGGTACCACCACCACCAGCCGTTTACTGAGAGGGCCACAGGACAACGGGAAGAGAGAGATCAAGCCATGTTGTCACTGCAAAGCCAGTCTGTCATTACCAGCTGCTGCGTCTGCCAAGCCACCAACTGTGCCCCAGGCTGTTTCTCACCAAACTTCGATGCAATTGTCCGCTCTATGTGAGGGGAGTTTATGTTATGTTCACTATATTATAAATACACAACAAAAACGTGTTCTGTAAACATCAAGCTGACACGAGAGTTAATTTTAAATATATATATTTTGTAATCATTGAGGGAGGGTAGCAAGAAGAGCAAACATTCAACAGTCTTTTTATTTACTGTAAAGTAAAAGGTTTTTCTACTAAAAATTGAACATATCAAAAATATATCGCTTAACTAGAGCCCATTCAATTACAGTTAGGTTTTAAAAAATACACTTTACTATTATAGTTATATTCATTATGTGATTAATTAATTAACTCATTTTATATGTAGTACCACAGCTTGATAAGACTCCTTCCTATTAAATACATGTCAGGCTATGAGAGAACAAAGAGACAAAAGACATCTAAAATATTCCAAAGCACTAGTAAATGTTGCAGTAAAACTGACAGAGGTTATTGCTCGCAATATGAATGTAATATGTCTTACCTGTCCAGGTCCATGTTGCCTCCAGGACTCTCCGGTGTTCTCTAGGACTTGCTGGAGAAACTGGACTTTCTAGTTAGTGCAGGTAAGTTTGTGTGGGAGACTGAGAAAACTAGGCGTGTAAGAGGCTGGTTCTATTGAACCTCTCAGGCAAAACAACCAATGTTAGTCCTCTGTTACCTACGTGCTTACATGCATTTAACAATATTTGATGGCAGTTCAAATGTAAGCATCTGTTAATAAATAAAAACAGCTCAATTTCTTGTTCTTGTCTGGATGGTAGGCTATCCTGGTGAGTGAAGGGATGGATCCTGCAGCATGTAAGGAGAGGAAAGCTGCCTCTTCGATTTAACACATGTTTCTCTCCACAGGTGGCACAGTGATATCCCCATTGGTGAACAGGGAGGGGAGGGCGGGACGGGAAATGAGGAAAAAGGTGGACAGACCAAGCGGCAAACTCTGGGGAAGAGCCGGGACGCCAATACGGAAGTGCCACAAACTGCAGTTCATATATTGGCCGATAGGCGATGACTGCAGAAAGGAGCAATTTCCATAGACCCCCATGTTAAAATGCCCAATTTCACAGCAGAAAAAAACATGTTTCTAGCCCTGGCTGCAATACATATTATTATAGATATAGTTAGATTCCACCTTCATGATTATGAATCTGTGAGTGAATTGTTTTCTAACATGACCCTTTTATTTATATTAGGTCTTAAAGTTTTTGCATAAATTAGGGCGTGGTCACATTGAGTGACAGCTCTGTCAAGTGACTGCTGCTGTAAGCTTCTTGTCTCTCTGCTAGCTGCTCCGTGAAGCTACAGGGACTCTGCCTGCTCAGTTCATCCAGGGAACACAGCTTGACCCCGGCCATGTTTGTTTGTTCTTCATGCTTATATATCGGACTATTGTGACTCGCTCTGCGGTTAAAACAGACAGTGCATGAATGCCGTTTTGCGGTAAGTGAAATTTGAGTACTTTATTTATGTGTTTATGATTTCAATGAGCTACGTAATGAATGTTAAGGCTTGGGTTAGCGTGTAAGCGAGTGGTAGCTACATCTGTGCTAACGATGCTAATCTTAGCCTCCAAGTTAACTTAAAACCATAGACTGTATATATAAAGGTTAAAACGAAATAGACAGGTGTTAAGCGTTAAGTGGATAATACTGTAGAACAAACGGCTTCTGTTTGAGGTTGATAAAATAAGGTCATCCTTGTAACTTAGAGAGATATTTTAGTATGTAGGTAGTAACTGTATGCATCGCTAAGGTTAATTTAAATTGGCTATGCTCAAGTATGTAGACAAGCTAACGTCGAAGTAGTGTATGTGAAATCAACCTCACAATAAGATGTGTGTATATTACAATTATTAATGTCATATTTCGAGATGATTACTTAGATATTACAATATGGATGGTTGAGCTGGAGTTCATTATTGAGCTTACACGTTAACGTCACAGTCATCTGAAGAACGAACCCAAACCTTGTTGTTTTTATTAATTGCATTACCAAATTGGTATCAAATAAACAGTAAGCATTGGTAACACAACTTCCAAAGTTACAGTAAAATAAAAAGGACCCTGACTCGGACAATACACAATCCAACATGTTCAACAGAGGAGAATAAGTGATATTGTTTGTACACTAGTGCTGGGGGGAAACGATTATTTTGAAAACAATTAATCGGGCGATTATTTTATCGATTAGTCGACTAATCTAATGATTATTTTTCTGTTGTTCGATTAATAAAAAACATAATGTATCTAAAATAAATACCAAAAAATTCTTAATAATATAGTTTTTTTTTTATTGCACAGCAAAATAAGAAATATAGAAAAAAATTATACAAAATAAAAAGGCCAGCCTGTTTACTCTTACAGTCCAACAAAAAATCTCTTCTGTACAAAATTACAAAAGATAAAAAATTTAGTGCAAAAACAAACACTGCCTTCTGTGGAGTGCATTGCGCCTCTTTCCCAAGATAGGACGGCAAGGTTCTTTGCTTTGTCCTAGAAAACACAACAGCAATGAACAATGGAACAACAGCTATGACAGTGGGGCACATTAAATCTACTCTTAAACTCATTGCAGTGCTATGGTATAATTAGCTTACTTGAAGGATAAAGTGGTTACTTTTTAAACAATGTTAAGTCCAACAATGCATTTCATGTTTATCTAAAAGCTTGTAGAGTACTATATCTACACAGTGAAAATGTTTGGTAGTGCAACTCATATGAGCCCTATCACACTTGGATGTGCTGGTGCTCATTTTAATGTTTTCAATGCTCATAAAAACATTAATTAATTCATGACAACTGCGCACCAACCTAAATGTAAAGTATTCCCATGCTTTTGAAGACCTAGGGCGAGATGTTTTTGTTTGGGGGCTTTTTGCAGGGCTTCGTGCGCAATCCTGTGAGGAGGAGGTGGTAGCCGTTTCAGTCTCCATAGTGTTTAAAGTGCGATTGCGAACTGCTTGTTGTTGTATTGGGTGACCCACATGTGTGTGGCGATGCGTCGATGAGGAAATATGTCGTCGACGATATTTTGAAGTCAATGCGTCGACGCTGTCGACGCGTCGCTACAGCACTATTGTACACATGGTTCTTTACCTATATATCTGTTTGTTTAAAGTGTCCAGGTGATGCAGACAGGCTGGACCAGAGAGTGAGAGACAGAACTGGACTCCTCACAGCAGTGAACTTCAGCACAGGTACAAATACTCTTTTTTCATACTGTACAAAGAATCAAGAAAGATATTGGTTTAAATAAATGAAGTATTGACTTGAATACACTGATATACATTCCATTAAACAATACTAAATACTAGATCACTTACACATCAGTGAAGTTGAGGGGTTTTTCCATGCAAAAAGTTACATTTAGATGTTAACAAGCAATATTACTTTGTCAGCTTTCTAATTTAATGTATTGAAGGCAAAGATATTTAACGCATAGTGACAACTGCTATTTATCTCTCAATATTGTCTGTAAAAACGTGGTAAAAGTGATTCTTTCAGTGAGACAACAGAGCAAGCTTCTACAGTTGCACTACGTTTTAATAACAGTTCAATATTATTTTGATTATAAAATATATTTCGATGTTGATGAATTTCATACTGTTCATTCATAATCTGATTGTCTTTGTAGCTCACTGTTGAAATAAAAAAAAACATTACAATTACAAGATAATTATATCTACAGCCCCTAAAAACACAAACACACCGCTTTCATAAATAACACACTTGTTCTGCAATAATATGTTTTATGTTTCCTGTAATTTTTGTTAGGAAAGGACATGCCTGAAAGACACGACTCAGCATCTCCTCTTTCTCCGAGGGTCAAGAAGAACATCCAAGAGGAAAATTAAAAGCTGATGTTATGAGATGTTAAGACCAGTACAGGACATTCACTAAGAAACTACTTTTATTGTGAAAACAAAGTCAGCTGATCGAATGCACCTATTTCCACATCTACACTCCATCAGCTGATTATTTCTATTTGCCTCACTTTATGAGCTTCACAACCTGTGCCTTGTACCACAGAGTTTGCAACGTCACAAATAAATGGGGCCAATCTTCAGTCAGATGTGAATGTGTAATCTAACATTTTCAGTAAGAATAATGGACAAAAGGAGTGCAAATACAAATTCAATTTATTGAAATGTGAACCAAAAGTTAATCAAACATGTTTTAAATAAAAAAGCACATATGGACAGAAGGTGTAAACCTATTAAATGTATAAGTAAACACATTTAGTCAAATAAAGTGACAGACAAGGCCTGATCAGGTGGTATCAGCTATGCATGGGCTCCTCCATCAGGTCTGGTCCTCCTCACAGAGGAAAGAGCCTCAGTCCTCTCCAAACCAACAGACAGGACGTCCATCACACGGAGGTTTCTCCCTGAAGTCTCTGCAGCTCTCTGGACACCACGCTGTCTCAATCCATAACATATTAATATTTGCTTGATTCCAGTGTTGAATTTAGCACAATTGCATACAAACGTTAAGGGATTTTAAGATTCTGAAGTATTATGCTAAAAACTCAATAACTTAGATTATTATTTATAGTTTTGCTGAATAGTTTCATGTCCGCTTACCTTAGAAACGTAAAATGTGACGGCAGTGTGCAGATGGGGAGCATGTTAGCTTAGCTTCTTAGCTTGAGCTAGCTCTGTTACTTCCAGCTCGGAGGCAGCAGGTCCCGCCTCGGCTCCGCCTCTTTGCCCTTATTTGGAGCAGGCGGGAGTTAGACTCTGACGTCACTGTCGAGCCGTTAGTGGCCGACTCCGCCTACTAAGGGCTTCTCGGCAACTCTGCAGAATCCTATGGGTGACGTCACGGACCCTACGTCCATTTATATATACAGTCTATGGTTAGAACAGATGAATCAGCTGATGTGATTGAAACCCCTCCCCCTTCATACCTGATGAGACAGAGTGAATATAGTAAAGGATTGCCTCTAGTTTTAAGGTTTGTATTACTGTTGAGGTATAACATACAGAGACATGTATATTGTATGACTCCATGTAATACTGTGTACCATATTGTTTATGTAAGTAGCTGCGACTACTACTGTGTTCATTGGATGGCGCTGTAGCACATGATTGTGATGTCACTACCTGGGGTATAAGACCGTTGGAGTCATGCCTCTTCTCTCTCTGTCCTTGGCTGCGTTTCACTCATGGATGTATAATAAGAACTGGATACAGCGTTGGAAGCGGGGCCTCATTCATTCCTATGAGAGTTGCTCATTCGTGCATGATGATAAAATGGCCCAACTTTTGGAGAAGGGTCCAGCTGCGGCCGCGGCAAGTACACGACACTACACGACACGCCCCCTACACGACACGCCCACCTGACACGACACTACGGTGGCTGAGAGACATTACCGTGCATGGCAGATTAAAAGCGAATTGACGACACTACACGACACGCCCCCTACACGACACGCCCACCTGACACGACACTACGGTGGCTGAGATTAATTATGTTTGTCTAACTGCTACACATGTATTTATACATAAATGTAGATATTTGTGAACATCTAAATATAGTTGTTAAAGGTTTTAAGATATACATAATCACATCATGTGTTCATTAAGGACCAAATTAGGAGGGCCAGTCAGGCCACTAATGAGCTCAATCATTCACATGTATTATGTGCCGCCACACTGCCCAGCACACTGGAGATCACTAATGTCTCTCAGCCACCGTAGTGTCGTGTCAGGTGGGCGTGTTGTGTAGGGGTGCGTGTCGTGTAGGGGGCGTGTCGTGTAGGGGGCGTGTCGTGTAGTGTCGTGTACTTGCCGCGGCCGCAGCTAGACCTTGGGTGTTTCTCAATCGCGAGTAAAGCTGCCGCAGAGCCACTATTTCAAGCATACTACGTCATCGAGTGCTGCCGAAGTACTGTTCCAATCTCCAGCATACTTGGAAATCTACCGAGCCCGGCGTACTCCGTTTGGAGAAATATCGAGGCTGCACATGAGTAGACTCCGCGGTCTTAAAATCCCCACAATGCTTTGCGCACGGACCAATTTCCCCAAATCTGTGGCGGAAGATGTAAGGCGGGGCCTCTCATATGACGCACACCTGCACACTTGCTAGCGCATTCGACACTTCGTTTTCCGAATGCCAGGAAGTATTCTTGACTCGCTTCTGAAGGAAGATGCTCGGCAGACATGTGCTACCAAGCAAGCGTACTCGCGATTGAGAAACACCCCATATTGAACTTTTGAGAGAGCGAAACGTCACAGATTACCCGGCATGCCTGAGAAGTACCCGTATGTTACGTTATTCTGTGTGTCAGCCGTTAACCTAGATAGAAAGAATATATACACTTGCAAACATGTCAGAAGAACCAGCGAAGAAGAAAACTAAATACAGTCAATCTAAACTTAAATTTAACAACTGGAAGGTCACATCCCTGACATGCACATCTCCGGAGCCTGGACCTTCATCAATCATAGAAACAGCGAAGTCAGATGAACCCAAAAGCAGCAGCTCCTCTGCGGTCGCAGAGATTGTCAAAACCGCCGCCACCGCCACCGCCGTCGTTGAACCGAAGCAGGCTGGTTCCGACTGCATGGAGGTTTGTTGTCGGGACATTGAAAAAAATGTATTCATCCAGCCTTTTTACCCGAGGGAGACACGGGAGATTCATGTGATTGGTTGTTGGTCGCGTTGCTCACGTTAACTCCCCAAGCTCAAGCAACGCACGCCGCCGTGTGTAGGCTGCGTCACTTCACGGAGTTCACTCCGTCATGGAGGGGGAGTGTGTAGGGGTAGGGTGTAGGGCGTGGTTTGGGATTGGGCCATACACACCATGGATGTATAATAAGAACTGGATACAGCGAGGGAGGCGGGGCCTCATTCATTCCTATGAGAGTTGCTCATTCGCGCATGATGATAAAATGGCCCAACTTTGGGAGAGCGAAACTTCACAGATTACCCGGCATGCCTGAGAAGTACCCGTATGCGCTCATAGCGCATGCACAACTTTAACCATGCCCCCAAAATGCTCGTTCACATCAAGCACGGCAATTTGCGTACACGTAACAGCACCGCACGTTCATGACAGCATGGTAATGGATTGTTATTATGATAGATTTGATATTAACGAGGCGGCAGTTAGCAGCTAGCGGTTAGCTAGTAATTATGCTAATTTACACATCAATCGTTATGTACTTTTATATTACGCTGTAACAGGATCTAGTGATATCCAAGCAACAGAGCTTCATTTAGCATGAAATAATTATTGCACTGTATATATATATATATATATGTATATGTATGTATATATATATATATATATATATATATACATATATATACATATACATATATATACATATATATACATATATATACCAACAACGTGCAATCAGGGGAGGCAGGGGAGGCAGAGCCTCACCTGTCATACTCCAATGTAACGGAAAAACAATTAAAGAAAAACTAAATAATAATAATAATAATAAAATGTCTCCACTGATCTTGTGTAAATGTGATTTCTGTATGATTCCAATCGCTTTTTATAGTCAAAATCAGCAAATTTGCCGAGCTCCGCTACAACTAGGCTACATGGGAGCGATGAGAAGTGAGGCAGGGACGAGCTCTGCCTCACGTAAGCCCACAGTAACTTACTGGAGCACGGGCACTAATTTAGCGCGGCCACTTATTTTGTGAGCTCGCTCAAGCCATTTACTGTGGGGTAAGGTGAGGCACAGATGAGCTCTGCCTCACCTCAGAATGCGTCACCCCACAGAAACTGTCTGGAAAGCGGGCACTCAGCGCATGCCTGTTACCATCTCACTGTAGGTCACCAATGTAATGTTTGTAGATCCCTTACATTTATCCATAGTCTCTAAATAACTTATTTCACGTGATATTTAGGCTCGCTGGTCTCATCGTACAACGGCAATGAAAAAAGCACCAGGAGAGGCAGCCATAACCTCTGCCGCACTGAAGGGGGCGCAGGTGAGCCCACAGGTTCTTGTTGCTACTGTTATTCTACGCAGAGACGGTAGACGCAAACAACAAACTAGACTTTTGAAACTAGAGAGATAAGGAGGACTTTTACAAAACAGTAATAGAGATTGTTGTCCAGAAGGATAGCATGGACTTCTATTCATCTTCAAGTCAAGGTAAGACCACAATTGTAATGAAAATGGGATCTTACCAGTGGCGACTGGTCATTAGGGGCAGGTGGGGCACAGCCCCACCTAGTGTCAGCAGAAAGTATTACACATAATGATTACAAAAAATGCAAAGAGATGCAAAAAAAGAAATAAAAAAATATATAAAATATATTTTAAGGTCATGTTTAATCATCTGATTCGTCTGTACATTGCTGTTTTAATTTCTTCTAATTAGTGTCTACAGTGCCGTTTTGAGCCATGTGGGACAAAACCTGATAGTGCCCCTCCCTCTCACTGTCAAAGTGAACGGTGACTGTAAAAACTACACTGCGCATGTTCAGAGTATTTTTCAATGTAATGTGTGTGGCAAAAAAAAAAAGACCATAGGGGCATAGAGCTGCCATCCCCACCATACGTCATCTCACATCATTCAGAGCTGATTGGCTTTAAGTACGTGTGCCGCGAAAAGTGTGGTGCTTGAAGAGGAGACGAGAGAGCTGCGGTGACGCGTCCTAAAACCAGGAAGTAAGCTGCAAAAAAGCAATGAGGTTTCTCCATAGGATTTTAGAAAATAGCTGTAAATAAGATCTGTGGGAAACGTACCTGTTAGATAAATGCACGTTTTGTTCAGCCAGATAACATCCACATGTCTACCCTACTTTTATAATTTATTTATCATAAATCTATCGATTAGATTTATGATAGACTTTTGAAACTACAAGAAGATAAGGAGGACTTTTACAAAAAAGTTATAGAAATGTTTGTCCAGAAGGATAGGCAAATGGACTTCATCTTCAAGTCAAGGTAAGACCGCAATTTTATTGAAAATGGGATCTTACTAAGAGAGAACAATTCAATATTTAAATGATAAAATTACATTTTTTGGGTATCCTTTTGTTGAACTGTCTGTTTAAAATTAATCATAGCATCAGACTAAAAAAGCTTTTGAAAATAACAGAATATTTCGATTAAGGTCAAAATATAATATTTGTAAATCTGACTCTGAAAGAGTCAGTGCCTCACCAGCCATGAACCTCACCGCACGTCACTGATATATACATATATATATGTATATATGTATATATATATACATATGTATATATATGTATATATATATATATATATATATACAGTGCAATAAGCTTCTTAGTGCAATAAGAAGCTACAGGGACGTTAATCTACGTCGGTAATATTAACTTTATTTAATACTACATTTACGGTACAAGATTTAATCATACAGCCCATGTAGTATAATATTTTACAAATGATGAATTACAGAAAACATGTGTAATATATCCATTATTACAGCTCCGTGGGCTGGCAGTAAGGCGATATGGGTCCGTTCTTATTGTGCATCCATGGGTAAAGATAAACGCATGTAGTGCTGAACACGTAACATGAACGTGCCGGGCGGCGCGGTCCCGTGGGTTAGATGCGTGTTCATAATGCAGAGGGAAATAACTCACAGAATAACGTTATTAGCACATTTTTACAACTTGAGGAACGAATGTTTTTAATAAGGGCTATACAAGTGTTCATACTGGGTAGTTTATTTAGTTTAAAAAAAAAAATCCAACGATTTACAGACCACTCTTTCCCCATGTAAGTCAATGGGAAAAAGTGTTTCCGGGCCTGGCAACCAAAAGGACGTGTAGTACCGCCGTTTGGCCACCACGAATATTTTCATCTGAGTCCGGCGCACTTCCTGGGGGCTTGCTTGATACACACATAGGTTGCGGTCGAATAGTCCATTTAGCTTAGGAACCTTCCTAATGGAGTGAAATGACCCGGAAGTCCCTCAGTGGCAGCCATGATAAGTGCCGTTCGAATTCTCTAAATTAAAAGGAAAGGAGGTTTCAAACTTCCTTTATAACCTCCTTTAGCTTAGGAACCACTGGACCTCCCTAACCTAAGGTGGTTGGACACTTGGACGTGACGTGACGTGATTCAAGATGGCACCTGTGTCGGCTCGCCGCTCGCTCAGCTCTCTACCTTTAGCTATCCTGTTTTTGTTTTATGTTTGTCAGAATGTCTCTGCTCTGCTCGTTTATGATCGCCAAGCTCTCCTCCACCTCAGACCGTCACTGGAGTTGATACTGCTGCCCAAACCTACATCTGGCAACCATAAATCGTCCCCCCCCCCCTCTACTGTTGGATATACCCACCTACCTGCGCCGGTTGTCCTGCATCCTGCCTCGCCGAAAGCGCTTCAGATGACGGGGAAAGCGTGGTGGTGCACTGGTCCATCTGAAGGCATACCTGACGGCTTCTTCTGGGACTTATCCACGCCTCGGATGTCATGGCCCTCCCGCTGCACGCCATGTGAGGGATCGGTGGATTCGCCCTGTTTTTCCGGAGCTGCGGACTCTGCTGTGCCCAATGGCAGCTCCTCCTGCCCGACTGACTGCTCCCGGCCCGCGCGGCGTTCAACACGCACATCTTCGTCAGCTGAGACGCACTACACCGTCGGCAAGCCCGGAGCGAAAACTTTGTATGGCTTTGCTAAATGCTAGGTCGATAGCAAACAAAACGTTCCTGCTAAACGACTTCTTCATCTCCCGTGAACTGGATTTTATGTTCCTGACGGAGACCTGGGTCCACGCTGGCGAGTATACACCGTTCTCTGAACTTCTTCCTCCTGACTGTACATTCTTCAGCTCCCCCCGTGCCACCGGCCATGGTGGGGGCATAGCATCAGTGTTTAGAGCTAGCCTCCAATGCCGATTGCTTCACCCTGTAACTAGCTATGCTAGCTTTGAGTTGCAGCTTTTTGAACTGAACCCGGCCTCGCCTATACTCTGCGCAGTCGTGTATCGTCCGCCAAAGTGCAATAAGGATTTCATAAATGACTTTTCTGACTTTTTGTCCGGGATCATGGTGAAATATGATCGTGTTTTGATCTCTGGAGACTTCAATGTCCATGTGTGTTGCGAGTCCAAACCTCTGGTTAGGGACTTTTTAAATCTCCTTGATTCTTTTGGTCTCGTTCAGTCCGTGGCTGGCCCAACACACGAAAAAGGACACACTTTGGACTTAGTATTATCGTTTGGACTGTCTGTATCTGTGGATGAAATATGTGCAGCAACGCGTATCTCAGACCATTTACCGGTTCTGTTTACAACCTCCATCCCTTCCGCAGGAGTCGAATCACGTGCCCCGGCGCGTCGTGTGCGTTCGATTAACCCCTTGACTGCCTCACAGTTCTCTGATGTTTTTAATGCTTC
Organism: Lindbergichthys nudifrons; assembly: GCA_943590975.1. Taxonomy (NCBI): domain Eukaryota; kingdom Metazoa; phylum Chordata; class Actinopteri; order Perciformes; family Nototheniidae; genus Lindbergichthys; species Lindbergichthys nudifrons. The sequence continues at coordinate 233,642 of CALSBW010001446.1, forward strand.
TCCGATCTGTAAATTAGATGTGAACTGTGCTTTTAATGCTGATGAGCTTATCTCCATGTTTGACTCGACATGCACACTAATACTGGATTCTGTTGCTCCTTTTACGCTTAGACGCACCAAAGTTCTATCAGAGCCGTGGCTCAATGACTGTACTCGTGCTCTCAGACGCGCTTGCAGGCGTGCAGAGAGAAAATGGAAAAAGGATAAACTCCATGTCTCCCTAGAAATCCTTCGTGCTTGCCTTTCTGACTACCAGACGGCAGTCAAAGCAGCCAAAACAGAGCACATTTCTCTGTTAATCTCCAAAAACAGCCATAAACCTCAGGTTCTTTTTAATGTCCTCAACTCGATCATTGATCCCTGTGATGTTTCTTCTATTGTGCCATCGACTGCTCTCTGTGATAAGTTTCTTACATTTTTTATTGAAAAAGTATCTGCTCTTAGGCTAGCCCACACTAGTGCTACCCCAGATCCTGCTCCCTCTCTGTGCCCTGCTGTCCTCGACCACTTTGAGCCTGTATCCCTCTCTTCTCTCTCGGATGTAGTCAAGCACCTGCGGCCGACAAACTGCACCTCAGACAGCATTCCCTCTCGCCTTCTCAGAGATGTTTTCGATTCAGTTGGAGCAAGTATTTTATTACTTTTAAACACCTCTCTTAGCTCAGGATGTGTCCCAGCTGCCTTCAAACATGCCGTGGTTAAGCCACTACTTAAAAAGAAAAATCTCGACCCTTCCATTCTCGCAAATTTTAGGCCCATCTCCCAGCTACCTTTTTTATCAAAAGCCCTGCAGCGAGTAGTCTACGCCCAGCTGCAGTCTTTTTTAACCATCCATGGAATCCATGAAAAGTTTCAGTCTGGCTTCAAACCCATGCACAGCACTGAAACAGCCCTTTTAAGAGTTTTTAATGATCTGCTCCTAGCCGCCGACTCAGGTAGCCCAGCTGTCTTGGTGCTGTAGACCTGACAGCTGCCTTCGACACTGTGGACCATAGCATCCTGCTGTCACGGCTTGAACAGTCCGCTGGCATCACAGGCTCTGCCCTTGCATGGTTCAGGTCCTACCTGACAGACCGTAGCTTCTCGGTACAGCTAGGTGCCTTCTCCTCTGCCAAAGCCCCTCTTACCTGTGGGGTTCCCCAAGGCTCGATTCTGGGCCCCATCCTTTTTCTACTGTACATACTGCCCCTAGGTTCAATTCTCACAAAACATAATATTCCCTTCCACTGCTACGCCGACGATGTACAGATATATCTCCCTCTCAAAGCAAATGTCAAACACTCACTACCGCAGTTGATGGACTGCTTAACATAGATAAAGTCCTGGCTGAGCAAAAACGTTCTCAACCTCAACAAGAGCAAGACTCATCTTTTTTGGACCGCAACCTCCAGCCTCTCCGGTTGATATTCTGGGCTCTCTCCAACAAAACATCCTCCCCTCGGTCATGAACCTTGGAGTGACCTTCACTAGCACTTTTAAATTCGACAAGCAGGTCAGCAGCGTAGTCAAATCCTGCTTTTTTTAAATAAGACTATTGGCCAAAACCAAGTCGTATTTATCTTTTAATGACTTAGAAAGGGTTATTAACGCCTTTGTAACCTCGAGACTGGACTATTGCAACGCTCTGTATGTGGGTATGGACCAGGCCTCTATTAAACGCCTGCAGCTAGTCCAAAACGCAGCTGCACGTTTGCTGACTGGCCACAAAAAGCGTGACCACATCACCCCAATTCTGGCCTCACTGCACTGGCTTCCAGTTCGGTTCAGAATTGATTTTAAAATCCTTTTATTTGTTTTCAAAGCACTAAATGTGCTGGCTCCGGCCTATATAGCTGAACTCCTCCAGCGCTACACCCCAGCCAGAGCTTTAAGGTCTGCTGACCAGCTGCTGCTGGTAGTGCCCAAGACCAGGCTCAAAACCCGAGGGCACGGAGCCTTCGCAGCAGCTGGCCCTAGGCTCTGGAACACTCTGCCCCTCCATGTGAGGTCGGCCCAGACCCTAGGGGTTTTTAAATCCACTCTAAAAACACACTTCTTCTCTCTGGCTTTCTAGTTAGAGCGGAGTACGACTACTGACATTTCCTTGTGTTTTGTTTTTATATTTGCTGTTGCAAATGATTGTCTTTTGTTGTTATTGTACTGTAGTAAAGTGTTTTTATTACATGTACAGCACTTTGGCTCGACCAAACATCGTTTTTAAATGTGCTCTATAAATAAAACCTGATTTGATTTGAAAGGAGACGAGAAAATGCTGCCCCACAATGCCTTGCGGCCGCGTCATTTGCCATCACACAACAGTCGGCCGTTCACGGAAACAACCGATTATGAACGAGAAATGATATCATGAAAGTTACGGTGCTTATTAAGCATTTTAAAACGTATGTGGTAAGTTGCCAAAGTGCTTTGTTTTGAACGTTCATCAGTATTATAATCAAAAAGAGAAATATGAACGTTAGTTTTGACTGAAATGATCAAATAAAGTCAACATTTCAGTCTTTACTAAGCTGTGTGGGGTTTGTTCAACTTTTAAAAGATGTTTGAATGGTGATATACACAGTGATAGATGTTAAGGACCAACGTTTATAATAAATACATTTGTATTGATTTTAAGATATGTTCATACAATCATACGTATTGGGATCATTTGTATTAATGTGGACCGGAGGGAGAGGGTGATGAGCATAAGTTTCACTTTCCTTTTTTATTTCAATTCCAACTTTGGTCATGAAGAATATGTTTCTCTGTTGTCCCCGTTCATAAAGCATAAAACAACAGCATCAGAGCACGGTGCAGAGTTTACAGTAGTCCCTCGTTCTTATTAAACATCCCTGTTGTAGTCCGCTGTATAGAAAACTGTAGTTTCCATAGTTTCCCCACAGCAGCAGACGCACATTCATGACGTCCGCTGGCGCATCATAAACACGTCGGATAGTGAAAGTGCAGTCGGATTCTCTAAAGTACCGCAGTCTCTTCTCCTAAGTCCTTTTGAATTCTCCTATCCACTATCCCTTAACCCCGTGACGTTTCACTCCGAGGTCAAGGAATAGACGATAGGGTTAGAACTTAGGAGCTGATTTTTTGGAGTATTCGACCGCAACCATAGATATATATATAAACACTAGATGACTCACCCGCGCTGCTGGCCAATGGAGACCGACGTTGCCACATGGCCGCCATCTTGCTACAGGCAGTGCTCTCATTCATAACATTATGGTGCACTATTTAAATAACCATAGCTTGCTCAATTTTCAACCAATTTTCAAACGTTTTAGTTTTTTATAAACATCAAAGATGTAGTTATGATACTGCATACTTATAATCATGGACTTTCATATGAAAATAACATTAAGCAGATAAAGCAATAGCTATACACACACACAAGGTATTTATATTAAATATTTGCCGGTGTATATATTTCCATTTATTTTATTATATTGTTAATATTTAAAATAAATTATAAAATTAAAATATATTTATATTTTATATATAAAAATCAGTCTCATGTTACCACTCTGTAAGCCAAGAGTTGTTAATTTAGCAATGCCTTAGCTTGAAGAACAGGGACACAACTAATGACAATAGCATATGGTGGTATATTATTTAGATATTCACACCTTTATCAGAAGAACCAAACCAACATAAAATGAGCCCACAGACAGGCCAGTTCTGTCTCATTTATCACAATTATTTTTGACATGAGATCTTCATATCGTCCTAGTTTTGTATTTAGTTTCTAGATTTGTAAACAAATCAAGAACCTTTGAAATACGTTACCACTTCACAGAACGGTGGACTCAGTTCTTGTAGTCGAAAAAAGCCCAAGAATAATATAAACTGTACCCTGTGTCCTTTTGCGTCCTTCTGTAGTCCATTTACTGTTTGTCTTGTCTTACCCCGGCTGATATCTCACTAAATCTAAAATTAATTGTTCCCTATATTGCCCCTATGCCCTGTAAGGTGTCCTTGGGTGTTATGAAAGGCGGCCCCCCAAAATAAATGTATTATTATTAAGAAGAACAACTTGGTGTGGTTTCTATTCTCCTAAAAATGTTTTACGTTCTCCAACAGTAAACACAACTCAGCGTACTTTTAAGAAATTGATCTTAATAGGCTTGTCCCCTTATAAGGCAGAAATGTGTTTTGAGGCTCTGGACAAAAATGGCTATTTTGACTGTAAAGGTTGCCAACCCCTGGGTGTAGTTTCAATGTTTGCACATGTTTATTCAAGTGTATGAGTGACATAGAGCAAGTGAGATGGCCAGTGGTTCTCTTTGTACACAGAGTACCACCTCAAATGATATTGGGCTCTCCTAGTAACACCATCATAGACCTTCCTGGGTACCACCGAGATAAAGGATTTAATATGACAAGCCATATGATGCTCTCATTTGTTAGTGACATTCCACATGCAAATAAGATAAGATAAGATGGTACTTTATTGATCCCAATTTGGGAAAACATTTTTAGTTACAGCAGCATAAGGGACAAGGCATTTTACAATAAATTAGAAATAAGCAAGAAAAATAAAGAAAATAAAGAAAGAGGAAAATAATATACATGTTGAGTTTGGCAGGATATTATATATATCTAATATACATATACATAAATATAAGGCATATGGAATATTAATGTTAAAGGTGGGGTAGGTAATTTTGGAGAAACCGGCTCGATATCGCTAGAATTTGAAAATACACAGCCGGAAAAAATCTGCTACTTCCTTACAGAGCCCCTCCTCCAACACACACGAACGCGCACATGACCAATGAGGGCACGAGATAAGTTTGTGCACAGATGGAAGGCTGACAGGCAGGTAGGCCATCCAGTTATTTTAGCCGGCCCGGCTAAAATGATTGGTCGTGCTTTTTACAGTACTACGGCTTCCACAGATGAAATTGTTTCATGGATTTTTTGTCAAAGCACTTAAGATATTCATTGCTATCGGGATGTTAAGAGCATTCCATGGAATATAACAAAAAGTGTATCTCGAGCCGGTTTCTCAAACTTACATACCCCACCTTTAAATATTTAACAGATTATATACGTGTAAAATGTACAACGTGGTTATATTCAAGATAAACTATGGAGCAGAGAGTTATCTTCCAGCCAGAGGTGATTTGTTGTACAGAGTTATGGTACTGCAGAGCTGCAGCAGTCTGTTGGAGAAGGAGCTCCGTTGACTGTCCAGCTGCAGGTGGAGAGGATGGGTGGGGTTATCCATGATGGACAACAGCCTGTTCAGTGTCCTCCTCTCCACCACAGCTTCAAAGGGGTCCAGCTTGATGCCGATGACTGACCCAGCTTTCCTGATCACTTTATTGATCCTGCTGGTGTCACCGTCTCTGATGCTGCCCCCCCCCCCCCAGCAGACCGCAGAAAAGAAGAGTGCACTAGCCACAACAGACCGGTAGAAGATCTCCAGCATCTTGCTGCATACGTGGAAGGATCTCAGCTTCCTCAGAAAATAGAGTCTGCTCATCCCCTTCTTGTACACAGCGTAAGTGTTGATCCTCCAGTTCAGCCCATTGTCTAAGTGCACTCCCAGGTATTTGTAGTCCTCTACAACAGCCACATCCTCTCCCAGAATGCACAGGGGCAGAGGAGACGTCCTCACCCTCCTGAAATCAATGACCATCTCTCTGGTCTTGGCCACATTCAGAATACTCACAACAGGCTGAAGTTCATCTTCCGCTCTTCTTGAAGTGGTTGTGCTTCTTGTTGCTTCCGGCTAAAATAAACATAATTAAAGACATTTTGAGTGTTTAAAATGTGCTGTAATACACAACACATTATTTATTCCTAAACTTGCAGAAAAAAAAACCTAAAGTGTGACATTTAATCACATATTTATATATCAATCTTATACACCTTGAATTCTTGTTGGCCAATGATACACATACCCTTTGAAGATGAGCTGGGAAGCTGAATACTGTTGGCACAACGCCATCTTTAAGCCGGACAGTCTGCCCCGTCCGGTCAAAGTCCTCACAACTGAAGTGCTCACTGCAGAGCAGTGTCCTGCCACAGGCAACTTCCCACTGCCTCCTCTCTGTGTGCTCACTGCAGAGCAGTGTCCTGCCACAGGCAACTTCCCACTGCCTCCTCTCTGTGTGCTCACTGCAGAGCAGTGTCCTGCCACAGGAAACTTCCCACTGCCTCCTCCTCTCTCCGCTTTTGGGAAACCTTCAAAACATGAGAAAGGTAGCCAGATATATCAATTATTGTCAACATTTTGCTCCCTTCTTTCCTTTAACATTAAGGGTAAGGACAAAAATACACACCGAAATTATCATATTTTTGGGGTAATTGTATGTATGTATGTATGTATACTTTAAGAATAAGACAACCACACTAAGAGTTATACAAAAGGTGTCCAAAAGAAACATTAAATAATTGTGTAAAGAAATGGTAGCAACATATTCTAAAGAGGCTGGGTCAACAACAATCTTGCAATACTATTATCTCACATAGCCCCACTGCTCCTGTGTAGCAGGACTTGTAATGTACATACATCCACTAAGTAATGAACGATTATCCTAATTATAGTCATCATATTGTCATATCTTACACGTGAAAGGTGATTCCACGGGTTCTTGTTCCAGACTGCGGCGATTAGAGCATCTGTAGGCTGCACAAAAGTCCGGCATAGTCAGGTACTTCTGTAAACACAAAGCCAGCCATTTCCTGGATCATAATGTATCTAAATGTAAGATTTTTTAACAAGCCAAACCACTTGGAAGAAATCATGTGTAACTTAAGTTATGTTAAAAAGAAAGAGCAGTTCTGCCTCTCCCACTGGCGTAAAGTTGCTGGGTCAACTTTGTAATACTAGGTCTCACTCACAGCCTCTTGTTATTAGCCAACTAATAAATACAACGACATACACAAAGAAAAGCTGCAATTTCAACATGTCCAAGCATCCTGTATCATAGCCATGCTAATAATGTTTATAATAAACCAAACCGTTTGTAAATCAGTCAAGATGTCAGCGAGTTAAGAGTATTTTTGTGCAGATCACTCACCTTACTACAGCTACCATAGCGCGTACCAGAGTAGCTGTTGACTGTAGCAAGATGGCGGCCGGTGAGCTACGCTGGAAAATCTCCCATGAGCCATCTAGTGTTTATATATATCTATGGATACACACGCACTTTTTTGGCCCCCTCACTTCTAAAATGAATCCGGCGCGCCTGGCTAGTGTCACAGTCGTGTTGAAGACCAGCGTACAGTATATGAGATTACCTCACTATAAGATCTGTGTATCTGAGAAATATGAATCTCACATTTCCAGATGGTTCCAGAAATAACGTTAAGGTAGATATTGCAATATGGTTTGTTGAACTGGAGTTGATTATTGAAGCTTACTGGTTTTCGTTACCATCATAATAAACGAACGAACCCAAACGTTGTTGTTTTTATTAATATTATTACCTTACTAAGCATTGTATTATCATTACACTGGAGAAACCGACTTGTTGTGGCAGCAGAACGTGAACATGTAACTTAATGTCTGCATTTAAGGACGATAGCGTAGTCAATGCTTTAGGGACAAGGAAATGATTTGTTTAAATATTAGATATGACGTTATGTGTGTTTCTGTGACAATTAAGCGTATTCATTGCATTACATTTGTTAAAGATGTTTGTCTTTTACCCTTCGTGTGTGTTACAAATGAATGTGAATCTGGCATAGGACATATATTTAATTTGAATGTCTCGTGAAAAACTATTCCAAAGTAACAGTAAAATAAAAAGGACCCCAACTATACAACAATACACAATCCAACTGATAAGTTACAGTAAGGGCTGTGATATCCAGTACTTTTTTTAAAGGATAATCAAAAAGATTAGGACATGACGTTTGCATGTAAAAAAGTCTGTGACCAACACATTGTTACTTTACTATCTGTTTGTTTAAAGTTTCCAGGTGATGCAGACAGACCAGAGGATGCTGACCACGAGAGACAGACCTATTCCTAACATCAGTGAACTTCAGCATGGACTCAAAGGTACAAAGACTCCTTTCATACTGTACAAAGAATCGAGAAACATTCTGGTTTAAATAGATAAAGTAACAACTATAATACTCTGATATACATGCCATTAAACATGACTAAATACTGACACATCAGGGAAGTTGACTGTTCCTTCCTTGCAAAAAGTTACATTTAGATTTGACCAAGCAACATGATTTTTTTGTCAGCTTTCACATGTCAATGTATTTAAGGCAATTATAATTTTACTTTGTGAAAATGACTACCATTTGTCTCTACATATTGTCTGTAAAAACGTGGTAAAAGTGGTTCTTGCAGTGAGACAACCGAACAGCATGACACTAAGTTCTGATAACAGTTGAATATTATTTTAATAATTAACATATATTTGAATGTTGATTAACTGCAGACTGTTCATTCATAATCTGATTATCTTTTTAGTACAAAGTGATGTGAAAAACACATTCAAATAATGTTGTATCTCTACAGCCCACTAACACACCTCTTTCATAAATAACACACTTACTCTGCAATAATGTCATATGTGTTATGTTTCTTGTCATTTCTGTTAGGAAAGGACATACCTGAAGGACACAACTGCCTCACCGTTTTCTCCGAGGGGCAAGAAGAAAATGAAAAGCTGATATGAGATTAAAGACCAATACAAGACATTCACTAGGAAACTACACTTTTATTGTGAACAGAAAGATCTGCACACTGAATAGTGTGTAGTCAAACAGGACCATCATTTGTTTGTGACAGCTGTGCCCAGTATGGGCTCACAGATGCAGTTTGGTGGTTTCTTCATCAGGCCTGGTCCTCCTCCCAGAGAAAGACCGCTCCACCTCAGTCCTCTCCAGCCAAACCCACAGGACATCCGTCACACTGAGGTTTCTCCCAAAGTCTCTGCAGCTCCCTGGACTCCATGCTGTCTCAATTGATCCACACTGTGAATATGAGAGGGGAACATGTGTGTAATAAATGCTTTAGACAATAAGAAATATGAAGTGTGAACTGTAAGGAGTGGCTCAGTTTTTTTAAATAAACAATACTATTACTGTATTTCAATATCTCACGTCTGAAAGTTTAATTTAAAAGAAGAAGAGGCACCTAAAATGAAGATTGTTATTTCAATATATTTAGTTGATTTTGTCTTTTTAATTGTTTAAAGTAGATATAACTGGTACTTAAGAGTTTTAATACAGTCTGGTTGTGGAGGAGGCACACAGGTAAGAGCACTAACTAGCTACCATCACATGTAACTAAGCTTGACTTGAATTTATTAAAAGTATAATTAAGTTAACAGCAAAAAATCAATCATGCACATATTTGAATCTTTGCTGTATCCACTGTTGAATTTACCACAAAATATATATTTTAGAAACCTGAAGGCATTTAAAGAAGAGAGAAAGATTATCTTTCGATCCCGTTTGAATTGTGCCACGAATCACATATGATGTTTGTCAATCTTAAAAAATAATTTCCATGTCAAAAAAGTCACAGTTTGTCGTAAAACTGTTGAAATATAAGACTATGAAAAATACGCAACTAGAAAGACTACAAATCCCAGAATCCCGGTCCCCCATGCTGGCTCTTACGGAACCGACTAACTCCCCTTTTCACTAGCTCTCAACATGCCCAGACTTGTAGTGATTTTCACCTCTTTTAATACATTTCGCCTCATTCTGAAAGAAACATTTTTACGACACATTTGTATTTTTTTGACTTGCAAAATTATCTTTTTAAATAGACAAACATATGTGTAATTCGTGGCACAATTCAAACGGGATCAAAAGATAATCTTTCTCTCACCATTGACTTCAATACATACTTTTTTCCGAAATAAGGTCCCATGGAGGTCCCCCGGAAAGGGAGGGACTTCACCTCTCTATAGAGTGCCACAGTGACGCGTCCCTACTTTTATAATTTTCGAATCATAAATCTAATCGATAGATTAGATCTGTGGAAATGAGACTTTTCGTGGCTGTCCAGGAGGCTTGGGCACTTTTTCCAGTTATTAACTCCGATATTAACAAAGCTATCATCTCCACATTTTGAGAAAGTTACAAGCCGTTTGACAGCAGCAAATGTGCATATTTCACAGAAGGCCCGTTTAGTGGTTTTGCAAAGAATTAACCACTCTCTGTTTTTGTACCATTCTGCGTTTCGTACCTTTCTCTTTGCCCAAATAATCTAGCGGTCTCCTTTTTTTCGACAGTGAGCTGTACAGCTTTACCCGTCTCAATGTCCCGACAACAAACCTCCATGCAGTCGGAACCAGCCTGTTTCGGTTCAACGACGGCGGTGGCGGCGGTTTTGACAGTCTCTGTGGCCGCAGAGCTGCTGCTTTTCGCTGTTTCTATGATTGATGAAGGTCCAGGCTCCGTTGATGTGGATGTCAGGGATGTGACCTTCCAGTTGTTACATTTAAGTTTAGATTGACTGTATTTAGTTTTCTTCTGCGCTGGTTCTTCTGACATGTTTGCAAGTGTATATATTATTTCTATCTAGGTTAACGGCTGACACACACAGAACAACGTAACAAATAAAGTAAACAATACACAACATTGTTACACAACGTTTATTGGTTGTAATGTACATGGATACATTTTAATGGTGTGACAATGTCCTATTTGATTGGGTTAAAATGTACATATTCTTCCTGTTATGTCTACCTGCTTTATTTTACCTAATGCAAAGTGACCTGCTCCATCTAAATCAGTCGCATTGACCCGAAGACACATTTTGAGTTGTATACACTGTTGGAAAGAGGAGATTCCTAGCTTTCTAATGATATCAAGATTGTTTTTGTACTCCAAATATTAAGCAAAATATGTCACATTATATAATAACTGTCACTGAGTCATCATTTTGAGAAAAAGGCCTTCAAAGTTTCCTCTTCTCTGGAATCCATCGATCTGATTGATTATTAGCGGAGCAAATTATCAAAATAGTACAGAGGGAAGATATTTTCGTTTGGATTACTGGTCTGGGGGAGTGTGTGTGTGTGTGTATATACGTGTGTGTGTTTGTGTATTTTTGCGTTTGTGTGTATTGTGTTTGTTTCCCGGGAACACTCACGAGAAACACCGGCTGTTGTTATGTCTGCTGTGACATAAAGTTACTCCGTTCTCCGCTTGTAATTATGCCGTTACAAGCTTCAAAGTTGTATTTATCATCTGAATTTGCCGAAACAAGTTTAATATTCTGAAAACCAAGACTTTGTTTATTTGAAATCAGATAAAAACAAACTGTAACGGACCCTGCCGTGTTATCTATGATTAGCCTTACATTCATAATGTCAGCAGAGGGAGGGGAAGCGGCGCTGTGGAACAGCAGAGTGGCAAGTGAGAGCTGTCATCTTCCCTTTACAAGCTTAAAAAATGCCTGTAGCTAATGAGATCGAATATAACAATAAAAAATAACAAAATATACACAGCTAGATCAGATCGCGTTTTAGATGCGTCTTTAGAGTAGAGGGGAATTATTAAAACGGGATTTGTACTGTGTTCCGCGGCATCCGCCGCTGCGGAAATGTGGGGCAGGGCTGAAAAGTGGGGGGGCCAATGGCCCCCTGGCCCCTCCGCTTCCGGCGCCCTTGGTTATAGGCCTATAGAGTCGTTATTCATTTGTTTTAAAGCTCAATAAATAACAAAGAACACCTTTGACCGGCACTTTTCTAATTTTGTCCGGAAGATTTAAACTTTAACGGATATCTTGACCGGCGAAAGAAAACCTAACTGAAACTCTGCCGCACGGTCCCCTCGTTCCTTGGAAGAGGCGGAGAGGTGGGTGTTTGTCATCTGCTGGTGGACTAACCGGAGGGAATTACAGTGCTTGCCTCGACGGGGAGGGATTGCATTGAATTAAAGCAGCGGGAGCAAACGCTTGCCTCGGGGAGGGAGAAAGAAAGCCACAGCGGAGAATAAACAGAAGGGTAACCATGCGCGGGAAGTCTTCTTCGCTGCTTTTGTGGCAGACTACAGCGCCACTTACAGGCCTGGCATATGTACTACAGCGTCTCCAGCGCTTTCGAAGCGGCAATGGCCGGCCGTGGCCCAACCCCACATTCCCCTGATAGGTGGAGAGTTGGCCCAATAGCCTTAGCGCCACTTCTGTGACGTCATAGAAGTGTTCAAATCTGGATCAGTTTTTATCAGATCCATTGCAGCCCCGTTTTTAGAGATTTGGGTATGGAGGAAAATAGAGAGGGTTGTGTTTTCTGACACTTGGTGAGTTCCCTGGAACACCGGGGACACATATTCTTGTATAAAAGACTTACTAAAGTGCATTTTGCATGATAGGTCCCCTTTAAGTAAAGTTTGGAGGTACTTGTACTTTACTTGAGTGAGTATGTACATTTTTTGCTACTTTGTTCTTCTTGTCCTCTACGATTCAGAAGTAACTGTTGTACTTTACTCCACTAGATTTATTACCTTACAATTTTGGACTAACAATAAAACACATGATCAACACTTAAATCAGACTTTAGTTACATCTGGATTAAATTCATAAGGTACCCAGCAGTAAATAAAGTAATTACAATGTGTTCCAGCCTTACCAGCTTGATAAACACATTTATACACCAATTGGTTTTGGATTTCTGACTTCAGTGTATTGATAGAATAACTCACCCTTTCAATATCAGTCAAGATCAAAGGTCATACAACCATATCATTGACATAGTTTCAGTATTATGTCTATAAAAACTTGAATATCTGCAGTCTGATTTTCTTTGGGGAAATGTCCAAGTTAATCGCATTTCTATTGTGACCCAAATGAGTGGCAATGAGTGGCAATTACCCTAGTTAGATGTTCCACAGACAGCGCTGTGTTGCAGTTTGAAGTTTAAGAATGCTTAGATTTTAAATTGTCAAGGTATTTTCATCCGAGCCTACAATTGGTGGTAATTTTTTTTCTCCTCACCTACATCCTGGTGTGCTGATCAAATTATTGTATCATTTCATCAGGCCTAGTTGATCCTGAAGCTTCGGACCTATGGTGTTGTTTCCCAATTGTATATTTTTACCTATCCTTACTTGCGAGCATTCGAGGGCCAGGTCTGAAGGCAGAGACACTGCAGACAGCTACACTCATATTTGTGCCAACATCTATATATTTTGTATTCGATTTTATGCATATTTTCTGTCTATCATTTGAAAATGTTAAACTCACAATCAAGTGCCTCTGCGGGCTCTACATCATTGGGCCCTCCCACTGATTCAGGACAAGCTTTGAATTAAAAAGAACGTCTGAATCACACTGACTCAACAATGTTGTAATACTGAGATCATTGCAAGTCCTCTGCTTCCAAATGCAACAGACAATATACATTAAAGGGCAGCATTACACTCTGATTAAGCTTTATTTAAAGTAGACCTATCATGCTATATTTGAATAATGTATTGTTGGGCCATACCTATATAAGGTATATTTATACGTTTATGTTTTCAAAATACCAAACAGATCATGCATTTTAGCCATGCCTCATTTCGCTCTATGTGCTGTTTGCTGTCTACGGTCTGATTCTGTGAGCTGCAGCTGATCACGCCCCCCTGCAGGAGAGGGGGGCGTGACACGGCCCCGGCACGAGTGTCATGTTACCATGCCGGCCCCGGCACGAGTGTCATGTTACCATGCTTGCTGTGATTACGAGTGGAGAATAAACATGTTATCTCAGAGCAATGCATGTGTTCAAGCATATTACGAATTTGATCCAGAATCCAGAATCTGACCCTGAAGAAGCGGAGGTTTCGTTGGAGGTGCAAACATCTCGGTTGCAGCAGGACGTTTCTGAATGGTTAGTTGACAAGCTATTTGTTACGATACTTGCTAATTATTCAGTTTCCGTTCATATTTTGGCTAATTAGCAAGAATGCAATGTGTACAGTTTGTAACATAGAGTTCGTAGCGCAAAAACAGCGGTACATATATATATTTACATAGGGAGACATTCATCTTTTCAGCATATATATACAATGGCCTCATTGCGTTTATTAATAATATACAGTCCTTTTCTTCCAACATCGTGCAACAACTGTTACCGTTGGAAAGTTCAATAACTTAGGGTCATAAAAAGTATAACTCCAGATGCTTAAACACCTCAGTTGTCAGCAATGTGTGTATTTTCATGAGTTTTTAAAAGCTCAGTTATTGACTTCTTTCTACAGGTGTACATGTGCAAATTGCACTGCAATGCGGTCTGAACCAGAGAATGTGTGCTGCATGGAGATGCCACAGGTAACATTTTTGATAGCTTCACTAAATTCTCTGTTTAGAGAATACATTTTTCACATGTCATTCAATATGTTTATCACACTAGGTGTCAAGACGGATGCAGGAACTTGAGCTCTCTGTGCGTTGTATGGTGGACCATCCTGGTTTGGAGCCTGTGTGCCTAAATGTGTTCTCCCTTGCAATATATACAGAGCTGAACATGGGAGACTACAGATGAGGCAAATACAGCAGTGAGTGGTTTGTTTGTTTTGACTGAAATTGTAAAACGTCTGCTAATATTGTTCATGAAAATAAATACTGATGTATATGGTTTTATGCAATCTTTCATTTCATTCTGTCATTGTACATGGCGTTACTATTATGATATACTACACAGCAATGGCATAACACACCCATGTGTACGACAAAAAAAGTCCACACACACAACCTTATGCTTTTGAAATCAGCATATACTTTACCCATCCAAACATGAATAATCATGACACATTTGATATAAACTGTCGGAACTTTATTCAAAATCAATGGTATTTTACATAAATTAAATAGGCTTTTCACTAAATATTATTTGCAATTATTTCAGGCGACACAGGTATCTAGCCTACAGAAGCTTTGTGAGCTGGCGCTGGGGCTTCCTTGGACGCAAGATCAGAGTAGTCATTCCGGCCTGCGTTGTCCTCAGGATTCACAGGGAGTTTCCTGATCCGCAAAACAACTATGTCGGGTTCAGACAGTCAAATTGAACCGTGTAGCATAACCGGCGATGACCTCCTCCCTGTCAGGTCGCTCATACTGGGAACACAGGTCCTCTGGGATGGGTATCTTCAGAAGCTCCTGTGTGAATGGTGCAGGGTCCACAAAGACTTGGTCGAAGATGAGGTCCATCAAGTTGGCCACGTAGCCTGTGCAATGTTAAAAAAAGCAAAACAAATATTTGGTTTAGATTTGTATATGCATGTAAAACACAGAAAGTTGTTTCTATTTTTTTAATTTTTTTATTTGTTGTGGAATACATACTTCATTTAAAAAATGTGAATATTACTGGCACTTCAATAGATGTATAGATTTATTTTTCATGTGCTTGCGTCCGAATTTATATGAAAGTCTACTCTTTGATTGTAAATAGTTGTATAATAAATATTTTAAACACTTACGGAATGTGGGGTCAGTCTGACATGCAGAATCTATCATCACAGATAATCTGCAGGTAGCATGTGAGGTGCTGGCCTGTAAAAAAGAAAACATAGTTAGAACAAAATCATCTCAACTTAGTATTCAGGATGAGAAAATACTATTTGGATAATTATAGTCTGACATCCCAAAAGATGGGGGCTAAAACTGTCTATTCAGCAAAGCTCTTTGCTTAGCCTTTTCCAATCTGAGTTAGTTTGGAACCGTAACGTGCATGCTGTGTTTCTGACAGGATACAGATGATGTGTTGGAGAGGGGCTGAGCTCAGTAGACTGAGGGTGTTTCTCAATCGCGAGTACACTTGCTTGGTAGCACATGTCTGCCGAGCATCTTGCTTCAGAAGCGAGTCAAGAATACTTCCTGGCATTCGGAAAACGAAGTGTGGAACACGCTAGCAAGTGTGCAGGTGTGCGTCATATGAGAGGCCCCGCCTTACATCTTCCGCCACAGATTTGGGGAAATTGGTCCGTGCGCAAAGCATTGTGGGGATTTTAAGACCGCGGAGTCTACTCATGTGCAGCCTCGATATTTCTCCAAACGGAGTACGCCGGGCTCGGTAGATTTCCAAGTATGCTGGAGATTGGAACAGTACTTCGGCGGCACTCGATGACGTAGTATGCTTGAAATAGTGGCTCTGAAGCAGCTTTACTCGCGATTGAGAAACACCCTGACTGTAATGAGTGCTAGCCACTAATTAGCCTGTTGCTGGAGGTAAGGCCTCGTCAACAACAACAACAACAACAAACCAACGGTGCTTTAGCTCGGTTTTACTCGTGGTGTGTCTCCCCCCTCCCCCATAGATCCTAACAGTCGTGCACACACACACCCATTTAAATTCATGTGTACTAACAAGTAAACACATAAAAGCTTTTACATATAACGTTGCAAAAAACGGCGTGTCTCATTAGCGTAGCGTAGCTTACAGATCGATGATATCTGATCATTCTTACAGACTACAATCACAAAAGCTTGTACATATAACGCTGCAAAAAACGGCACTTAGCTACAGAAGATTACATTTGTTATTATAACTTACTTTATATGATTTTCGAGGATACAAAATACTAATAAATACGAGAATAAATACTTCTGTTATCTGCTATGGCGTGGCTTTACAGCCTTCACACAGATCGCCAATGCGGCAGTATGTCTGAGCATGTTATCAAATGCCTGATAATTAAAATAAAAGCAAAGACAGTGGAGCGTACAAAATAAAATAAAATGTTGCAAAAACATATAGAGTGGCGAAGTCACGCCCACCTACTAATAATGTAATGGGACCTTATTTCGGAAAAATTATGCATTGAAGTCAATGGGGAGAGAAAACGTATCTTTCGATCCCGTTTGAATTGTGCCATGAATTACACATATGATGTTTGTCAATCTTAAAAAATAATTTCCATGTCAAAAAAGTCACAGTTTGTCGTAAAACTGTTGAAATATAAGACTATGAAAAATACGCAACTAGAAAGACTACAAATCCCAGAGTCGCGTAAGTGATGTCACAATTGTTTTCCTCCACTAAAATAGAGATAGCTAAGATAAGATAACGCCATATAGATAGAATCTATCTATATGGCGCTGGCTAAGATAAGATAACTTTAACAAGATGCCTGTGTGCTTAGTACCAGGTTGTTATCATACCAGCAATGGGTCTTGCTTGTTCTTTTGCTTCCCGTCTGATGAAAGGACCAGGAGTGGCTTGATCAAGTTAGCTACCTAGCTAGTAGCTAGCACGTTAGTTAGCATTACAGCCTTGTCATTTTTATTAGCCTTAACATGAAGTAACATTAAGTAACCCAAAATGTTAAACAGTAAGAGTAGTAGTCATATTTCGTGAACCCTTTGAAGAGTACTGTCACCGGTGTGGTCATTCTATAATACACAATGTAAGCCCGAGGGAGAAATGCTAACGCTAACGCTAGCGATCTTTTCTACTTCATGCTATCTGCACAAATGGTTGACATTAAACATTAAAACGACCAGGCAGTTCAGAGAGAATCAAAGGAAGGCAGGCAGGCAGCTTTGCATGACTTTCTTCAGGACGTGTTTCATTGTGGTGATAGTGAGGGTAGTCAATCGTTTTGTTGACAAGACCGTAGTGACGGCCATCTTGGTGACGTGTGTTGTTGACCAGAGATGTAGTTCATTGAGCGTTTCACACAAACAAATGTGTTACTTCACAGTTTTACGACACATTTTTTTTTTTTACTTGCAAAATTATCTTTTAAATTGACAAACATCATATGTATAATTCGAGGCACAATTCAAACGGGATCGAAAGATAATCTTTCTCTCTCCATTGACTTCAATACATAACTTATATGATAGGTCCCCTTTGAATAAAGCATATTCAATCGAGACATGCCAAACATCTGACGTCATATGACGCGTCGCATCTGCGCACAGGGAGCAGGGAGGGAGACCCCAAGATCCGTATTCATAATATTCATAGTATTCCCCGTATTTTTTAAATAAAGAGATTTTCAATCACGGGCGCGCATCAAACGTGTGACGTAATGTGGTATTAAAAGTATTAAAAGAGGTGAAAATGACTACAAGTCTGGGCATGTTGAGAGCTGTACATACACACACATTTCATAGTCTTATATTTCAACAGTTTTACGACAAACTGTGACTTTTTTGACATGGAAATTATTATTTAAAGGGGACCTATCATGCAAAATGCAGTTTTGTAAGTCTTTTATACATGAATATGTGTCCCCGGTGTTCCAGGGAACTCAACAAGTGTCAGAAAACACAACCCTCTCTATTTTCCTCCATACCCAAATCTCTAAAAAAGGGGCTGCAACGGATCTGATAAAAACTGATCCAGATTAGAACACTGTCCTGACATCAGGATGGTGGCGCTACGGCTATTGGGCCAAATCTCCACCTATCAGGGGAATGTGGGGTTGGGCCACGGCCGGCCATTGCCGCTCGAAAGCGCTTTTCGCCGGTCAAGATGTCCGTTAAAGTTGAAATCTTCCGGACAAAATTAGAAAAGTGCCGGTCAAAGGTCTTCTTTGTTATTTATTGAGCTTTAAAACAAATTAATAACGACTCTATATAATAAAACACGGAGGACGGAGATCTCTTTTTCTCCCCCTCTTCTGACAGCCCAGCAGCTGATCAGAGCACGTCTCCCCTCTCCTGCAGGGGGGCGTGGTCAGCAGAATCAGACCAGTAGACAGCAAACAGCACATAGAGCGAAATGAGGCATGGCTAAAATGCATGATCTGTTTGGTATTTTGAAAAATAAAACCTATAAATATACCTTATATAGGTATGGCCCTACAATATATTATTCAAATATAGCATGATAGGTCCACTTTAATGAACACTGATGTGAATTGCCTTTTTTATGTTTTTCATAAATTGTTCAATAAAGTTGGAAAAACAAAAAACAGCATGCAAATATGACTGAAGACTAATGGATATATGGATGGAGATACTTGTACTTTACTTGTTTATTTAAATATTTAGCTACTTTGTAGCCTACTCCTCTACAGTTCAGAGGTAAATGGTGTACTTTTACTCCATTACATGTATTTAATACCTTTAGTTACTTTACAGATCTGGATTAATGATGTGAAATGTAGTCAACTCTTAAATCAGACTTTAGTTCCACCTGGAGTAAATTCACAAAATTGTAAATGCCCCCCCTGTGGAACGACTAAAGGTATTCTGATTCAGATTCACCCAAGATATCTCGAGTAAGGTTGCCATGATAACGTCTGACGTCAGCCCCCCCCCCCCCCCCCCCCCCCCCCCAACGCCCTGGCCTGGACTGGTTTCATTGGAGGGAAACCCCGTGGATTTCATTCAGACAGACGGGCTGAGAGAAGAAGCTGTAGCTTCGCACGACGAAATCACTGCTATCTACCAGAACTCAGGTATGAAATGAGTTTCACCCTTTTAAACGGCTCTTTTACGATTGCATTATGTATCGCTAGGTCTTCTAACGCTTCGTAAAATATAGTTATCATCGAAATGTACCGCCTTCGATTACCCGTGGGGCTGCGTTTAGCGACGACAATCACCAGACCATAGAACAATGGCTAGCTTGGCTACAGTGGGATATGTCTAATGGCTGGTTTTAAAATGGAAGACCAGACGTGAAAGGCGGGTCGAAGGTTGAAGTGCTGATATTTTGTTGTATGGAGTACAAACGTCAAACCTGCTAACTAAAGTCACTTGTCACGTTGTGCTTACTGGTTTCGTGTGTATGTCGCCTGTTAGCTAATAACGTAAAGTATTACCAGGCATCTGTATAGGGATGCATTGTTTATAAGATATAATAACTGTTGCGTGTAAATGTGTATGTTATTCTCCAGAGATTAGTTACATTTTATGATTTTAGCGTCTGCAATACTACATATTTGGTACAACAGCACCGTGGCACGAAATGCAACGTTAGTATATCCGTTTGCTGACGTAATGTGTCAAGAATGTGTCATTAACGTTTGAAAAATAAGCAATGCGTGAGGAAGTGAGATACACTATGCCAAAGGACAGCCAGCTAAACCAAGATGCACACCTTTTTATAATGTAAAATAAGGATGGCGTCGTGCTTTAAAACCAACCAAAGAATTGGTGATTAAGTGAAAAGTAAAGTTTGAAATGGTTTAAACACGTTATGAGGTAATCGGGAAAGATACACAATTGGTTAAAACCCTAGCACATTAGTAAAATATGGCTTGTTCGGAATGCTACGTTTCAGGAAATAGTTGGTGTCATTCTGGAAACGGGTCACGAGGGCCTAACAGTAGAGTTGGGTTTTCCTTCGTCGGATGTGGTTTTTCTTTAGAAAATATTTGCATTTTGTTAAACATACATTTCCTTGAAGCTCTTCTGGATTATTGTCGGCCATATATTGTAACATTTATCACAGTAATCGTCTTTTATCCGGACTGTAGTTTCCGTGTTCTCGCATGTTGCCGCAGGTACAGGATTGGGTGTGGTGTGTATGCGTGCTTGTGGGTGTGTGTGTGTGTGTGTCTGTACAGGACAGAGAGCGGGGGGGGGGGGGCTCGTCTGCGTCTGCCCTAGATTCTAGCTAGAGATACATAGTAATCGTAGATAGTGTATATGCACAGGAGGAAAAAGTACTCGGATCTTTTTAAAGTAAAATGACCAGAGTGTAAGAATACTCTACAAGTCCTGCAATCCAAATGTTACTCAAGTAAAAGTAGAACAGTATTGGCATCAGAATATACTTTAAAAGTACTCAGTTATTCAGATTGGTCCATTTCAGAATAATATCTATGATATGTTTTATAATTATTGATCATTAAAGTGTTATCAAAGCTGGCAAAGGTGCAGCTAGTTTGAATAAAGGGGGCGGCTGTGGCTCAGTGGATAGAGTGCTGGACTTCGAATCAGGGGGTACCAAGTTTGAGTCCCACTACAGTCAGCATGTGGTTGTGTCCCTGGGCAAGACACTTCACCCCAAATTGCTCCTGTGGGGAGTGTCCACAGTACTGAATGTATGTAAGTCGCTTTGGATAAAAGCGTCTAACAAATGACATGTAATGTAAAGGTATTAAATAAATAGTAACAATAAAGGCAAGTTCCTCAAAACTATACTTAAGTATACAGTACTTGAATAAATGTACTTAGGTACTTTACACCCCTGTGTATATGTACTATGACTGCTAATAGTCTCTCACAGCCAAACATACCTTAACTGTTACATGGTATATGTCTTTGCAGCATAGTCATTATTCAATTGAAATGCAAACACACTAGTTTACCCATAGGCCATGAGGGGCATGGGTAAATCTGTCATTGCTGAAACTGTACCTATACATTGGCCAAACCCCCAATGGCATTGTGTCTTTAGTAGTTTGAAAACACTTTTTGTGATTTCAAATGTTTTGTAGTAGTGTCTAAACAACATTACTAATGAATATTTGTTGAGTTGAAATTTATTTTGGGTGCACCTCGTTATATCAGGATGGATCTTGTGCAATGGAAACCATCTGATTGATTCTTTGGATTCCCGCTGGCTATTTTGGATAGGTCAAACGGATATAAGCTATTGATTTAGTAATGAGAATTATTTTGTGTTGGTGGGTGTCAAGTCAACACAAACTGCATTTACAATACATCTGCTGGTACTACGTTTTTTTTCTTCCTTTTACCAATTCATAGCACTCAACATTGCTACGTGATTTGTTCAGAGCCTTTTGTAGGTACATGTTTTAATCCAGCTGCATCTCTACTTACTGCACCTTGTTATACGACTAACAATAAGCATTTCAAATGTATGTAGTCCAAATGTAGAGTAACTTTACACTTTGTTGTGATCAACTATAGTTTTTGCAATTCTTCCCTGTCCAATTACTCTTATCACTTTTATAACCATGGAATTAATCAGTTTTTTGCTGTAGAAATACCACCTAGAGGGCAGAAAGCCCCAGAAACATAATTTGCATCATATGCCAGAGCTTCAGCTAAACCAACACAGAGGAGTTTTTTTTTTACTGACTGTTTCGACTCTTTAATTGTTCTTTATCTTAAATGCTTCAATTGTTCTTTCTCTACACATTTAGTAATCTTGTAAATAGGTACTGGTCCATATAAAAGAAAATGTGTGATAATCACTTATTTTACTTGCTTTTCTTTCTCCAGTAAGCAGTCATGGGAGATTCAAGCCGAACGGAACTTGTGCATAAGGCCAAACTGGCTGAGCAGGCTGAGCGTTATGATGACATGGCTGAGGCTATGAAGTCTGTGACGGAGAAAGGCGAGGAACTTTCGAACGAGGAGCGAAACCTGCTGTCAGTGGCATACAAGAATGTTGTGGGTGCCCGACGCTCCTCATGGAGGGTGGTTTCCAGCATTGAGCAGAAGGCTGACGGAACCGACAATAAGAAGACCATGTCCAAAGACTACAAGGATACGATTGAGAAGGAGCTGAATAAAATCTGCGAAGAAGTGCTGGTGAGTTTTTGAACGTTTACTTCGACAACATTGCTTGCTTAAGAATTCTGTTAACGCTTGTGTCATTTAGAAATAGTTGTCAACATCACTTTTACGTAAAACGTACATAAAACCATGCAAGTCATGACAGTGGCTAATTTCTCACATTAGGATTTACACTACTTGTCTATGGCCCTATATACAGACTGCATGTTAAAGGTTAATACATTTTGATTTAGTATTCATGCATGCAAATTAGTCGCTTTTCGGTGCCCCCCCGCTTTTTTAACGCTGATTTGGGTGACTTGTGTAATTCGTGGAGAACCGAAGCGTTTCCTTTTTGGGGGGTACCCATAAGGAGCCGTACACATGCCGCAGTTTTTGCGTGGCTGTGTCTTTAGTTGTAAGCCCAGTGGCGATCTGTTGTTATTAGCATCTGGTTAGCCCAGGATCCCCTCACCCTACAACCAGTCACAAGCACACACACTATCTCTCAGATAGTGTGTGTGCTTGTGACTGGTTGTCACTATCTCTCAGATAGTGTGTGTGTGCTTGTGACTGGTTGTAGGTTAGCTATGCTAACGAATTTAAAGAGCTTTTTCTACAATCAGGTGGAAGAGAGCTCTCTCCTGACAGACTGAGAGGCTCAAATAACCTCAGCTCAGTGAGGTTAAGGCACACCTTGATATGATCATTATAGTTATAAAATAATAAGAGACTAAATGAAAAACAGGTATAAAATACTATGACAGAAACTAAAAAGTTGTTAAAATAACAAGAATACAGTTTAAAAGGGGAGTGATTTGTAAAATATCCATAAAGAAAAATAAAATCTGCTTACAGTTCTGTTTCATATGGGTGTTGAGAGATGTATCCCTAGATCTCTTAATTTTGCTCTCAAAGTGCACCAGATTGATGCTTTTAACTTCAATATTTAAAAATAAATCTTCCTGGGGGAGCATGCCCCCGGACCCCCCTAGAGGAGGTCAGATCCACCTTCTACTTAAATCATGTTCACATGGATAGGAAACTAAATACATTTGCATACATCTTGTGTCCGTATCTTTCTGTTTTGGTGGTCATGCCACAACCGCACGTGCATGCAGCTAGACTGCAGAAGTATTAGTTTTTAGTTTTTGAGGATGGAACAACTTCACACACAGATATATGGATGCTAGAGCTATACAATTGGTTTATAAATTAATGTCAAGACATTTATGTTATTGATTTCTGAAGCACTTGCTAAATAATAAAAAGAGTTCATATTTATTTACCTCTCTTAAAAGGTCAAATTTCACTTGTTTTGCATCAGTCTTGATACAGGGTACTTATTATGTTATAGTTTGGATTCCTAAAGCTTTTAGTCTCCGATCCCATCATTCAAGGGTGGTTTTCACTGTAAGTAATGGTTATTGAAAATGCCCAGTCTCTCATAGACTTGATTTCCTGTGTTTTCCATGCACAGCAGCTGAAGATAAATAATGGATTAAGCTGTTTGTGCCTTTGTTGTGGTCGTACGTGAATTGCTTGTTACCCACTGAAACATCCCTTCAATCAAGGCACTGATCGTCTCGGAAACAGATGGGTTAACATGAATCAGGAAAATCTAAATGGACATCCTCAAATCAGACAGAAAAAGGTGGACAGGCAGCGCAGCAGCAAGCTGTCTGTGGACATTACATGTGTGCGCCACAGCAGTTGAGCAAGGTAGATGTCACACAAAGGTTGAGGCCCAGCCAGTGTAGCCCAGGCGTAAAAATGACAAGTTAAAATCCACAGTTCAGCCGCCAAGAGATCAAATTTGTTCTTTAAATGATGTATCAATTCATATTTGGTACACCGAAAGTATACTCTCACCGCTTGTGACAATAAGCGTGTCCCTGCCAGCTAGCAACAGGGAGGGTCTGTTGAGTGGTGCATGCTTGTGTTATAAGAGCTAACATGGGTTCTGTGATTGACCTACTTCCTCAGTGAAAATTCAACAGTCCTGCTCTCTCATCCTTCTTCACTCCTTGTATCTTCCACACATAAACCCACCCTCTTTCTCCTCTGCTTCCTCCCCACTTCTCCACTCACCACTATCTTCATCCCCTACTCTACTGGCCCTTTTTCCTTCCCCATGCTTTCATGATGATTTCATGCTTTCGCCATCCACGCAGAGCCTTCGGCTACAATGTTCTGTGACGTAGCTCAGGAAAGGTTAATGCCTCGAGGCTTTTAGAGGTAATCTGTTGAGAAATGATGTTTCTGAAGTGTTGGCAATAATGTTTATTTTATTGTGTTGAAGTAACAGCCAGTGCTCTAGTGGGTTAGGTGCTGTCATTCAAACAAGCCTAGTAGTAATCTGTGTATAAAGTGACTTGATTATTAATGTGTTAACACAATTTCAACCTGTAGTTTCCAAGTAAATAAATCAATGCTGTTTCTGCTGATTTGCAAAGTCTGCCAAATATAGTTAAAACATTTGATTTAATATCCTAGAAAGTGAGTTATTTTGTAACAGTTAGATTTTTCTGTTTGTCTGCCACAGGAACTCTTGGACCAACATCTCATTCCAAAGGCCTCTGGAGCAGAGAGCAAAGTATTCTATTTGAAAATGAAAGGAGATTACTACCGCTACTTGGCTGAGGTCGCTAAAGTAGAAGGCAAACATGGTAAGTACTATGTCATTTACAAAGTAATTTATACGTGTACGTTTTCCTGTTTGGAGAGATGCATTGTAAAACCTACAAATAAAAGTAACCAGACCCAAAGGAGGTTTTTCAGGGTCCCCACAGATCCTTAATAAGTCTTAAAGGTCCCGTGACATTGCCATTTCTACGGATCATAATTCCATTGTTGAGGTCTACTCAATAGATTTACATTAGGCGCTTTCACACCGGAGTACTTTTCCCCGTACTTTTCCCTTTTAGTTCTGATAGTTCCTGGGATTTTGCGTTCACACCAAAAAGAGAACTTAGTTCATGAGAACTTTTCCCCCCGATTCAGTCTTTCCTGGGGAGAAAAAATTGACAAGTGGACATGGAGAATTACATGAACTACTACATGTTGCTAAATCCACCACGGGGCATAAACAGAAGGGTAGCCATGGCAACATTGCTCCGGGCTGCTCCGGGGTCTTCTTCGCTGCTTTTGGTGTATTTTGTGGCGGAAGTTACAGCGCCACTTACAGTCCCGGCATATGTACTACAGCGTTTCCAGCGGTCTCGTTTGAACAGACACGTTAAATGAAATGAATGCATGTGAACGGAAGACTTTTTTGAAAAGGCATACTGTGCATAAACGCAAACGTTCCCGTGTAAAAGCAGCCTAAGTACGACAAAGTACTTGGTGTGAAAGCGGCTATTGTTCAATGTTCCAAAATCACATTGGTTTCTCATACAGCATCTCTGTATAGTATGTGTATTCACTCTCTGTCCTACACGGATTGTTGGGGCTCCTGCCCCCCCCCCCCCTCCCTGTGAGCCCACTGTGCTCTGATTGGTCAGCTCGCCCACTCTGTTCTGATGAGTCCACCACCGTTACAGAGGAACATCAGTGGTTATGTGTTACAATGGCGTTAGCAACCAGAAATTGACACCAGCAATGAGAAACGGATGAGAATGCTGCGTGGGGTCTGGGTGCTGTGTTGGCGGGACGTTGCGGGGCTCGCTGCTCCGCCCTGTGGGGCTCGAGGAGCGGACAGTGTGAGGTGGATTACTGGTGTTGTTTCCTGGTTGCTGCGTGGGGTCTGAGCTCCGCGGAGCTCAGGCTGAGTGAGTGTGTATGTGTGCGGATTGGTCCATTTGGACGTAATGACGTCAACCTAACCCGGAAGAAAAAAATGGAAAAATAAAAATCTCCAACGAGGCGTTCTGTGTTAGAGTTATACTCGCTACAGGGTGTACTTTGAGGGTTTGTGACTTTGCAGACCGTTTACATGCAGACAAAGCTACATAACACACAAGGGGACGGGTAATAACCGGAAAAGCATATGATGGGACCTTTACATTTATTTTTTGATATTCAAGGTCTAAAAAGGTCTGGAATTTTAGGAGGGGAGGTATTACATTTTATCTGGGGCAGAATGAATGAGTGTGCAGGGGGGACATTGGTCTACTGCCGCTTTTTTTGTTAATGCGAAGGCAGTCATGTTGGGTAATGTGCACTGAATATTTCCCGTTATTCAAATCCAATAAAACTCAGTAACGGTTTCAGTGTTTCCCCTAGGATGGAGTCATAGCAGCGGTGCTAAGGCACGTGGGCCCAGCATAATGTGAGCGCGGAGCGCATGAAATTTTTTAATGCGTGCAAAGTGCGCCCCGCCAATTTGTTTCTATAGCCGCGTTCGCACTTAGTACTTTGCCATACTTAGTGCCGGCACTTATTAGCCCAGGGCATTAAGTACAGATCGCGTTCACACCGGAATAAGTTCCCTGAGGGAAGATTACGCAAATGAGCCGCTGACGTCACTTCGTCTTCTTCTGCTTTGGGTTTACTGGCAGGCCGCAAACCACTTCACGGTGTATACTGCCACCCGAAGTCCCCGGCTGGAAGTCCCCGGAGTTGGGGACTGGCTTCAGTAGAAGCTGCTGGGACTCCCAGCAGTTGCGCCGCCGCTATTTGTATATAGGGGAAACACTGGGTTTATACTGTTGTCTAGTTCATCGATTTTTCTTTGTATTGGTATTATTTTTTCCTTTTTAGAGGTCTTAAAAAGATCTTACAAGTCATTGCATTTGTAATTGAAAAATGTGCAGATACCCTGGTTTTTACCTGTAGCTGAAGAGGTCTCTTCCTGTCCAAAACAAATGGACTCGGTGAATACAACTGTGAAAACATTAAATAAAGCAATTTCACATTGAAATAAGGATGCTTTGCTCAAGGACTATTTTCAACAAACCAAGAAACTGATTACTTGAAAACCGCCCCACCTCCTTAGCGTAACTTGAATAGATGATGATGATGGGGTAGACAAAATATTACGCACTGCCTGAGTGTGTTCAGATATATTTGCCATGGAGTATAAGTGTTTGATTGTGTCAATGCCAAGTGGGTGTGGCAGTAAGAGTGGACTATACAAAAAAAAAAGTATTAACCTGGGAATTGTAGAATAATTGCAGATGGCATCATTGTATTAAGTTTTAAAGGTTGTGGGTTAAAGGTTTTTTTCCGTTTATTTTTGCCTTTTTTTTTGATAGTGCAGAGTTAAGCTCCTTACACACCAAGCCGATTTTCGGCGTCGATAGATGTCGGGCCGTCGATGAGCGTTGTGTCACCCTACTCAGATTGGTGTGTACTACACCATTGTGTCTTTTCGGCCAGCCGACACCTTCCGCCGCCGATTCGACATGTTGAATCGGGAGGCCGTCAGCCAAAGAAATCACTCTGATTGGCGGTTCAGATTAGCGAATCAGTGCATGAGAAGTGAAACGGAAGTGAGGGACCCAAACAAACTATTAAGTAGGGCTATATCCGAATATTCGTTCGTTGGAGTATTATTCGGGTTTCAATTTCACATGGCCAAGACGCAGGAGACGTGAGGCGACGTTCCGTCGGGACGTGTTCTTTGGTGTAAGTTTGGTGTGTAAGAGGCTTAAGAGACTTGAGAGAGGGGTATGAAAAAAAGGTGGCATGTCTGACATTGTGGTAATTTATTATACGCTGTGACCACCTGCAATTAGTGTTAGTGGGGTTGTCTATGTATGTAAATACATGCACGTATGTATAGTAGAGTGTTCTACAATGTATAATAACCATAACACTGGTTTATTTCATTTAAATACAAATAATTGGATCTTTCACGTGTCTGTTATAAGATATCACAGCTCTTATGTGCTTTTGTCCTCTCTCAGATGAAATCATTGCAAACTCAAGATCGTCCTACGAAGCCGCCTATGTCACCAGCAAAAAGGAAATGCCCCCAACCCACCCAATCCGTCTTGGTCTTGCGCTCAATTTCTCTGTTTTCTACTATGAGATCCTCGGCTCACCTGAAGAAGCCTGCAAGCTGGCTAAAGAGGTGCGTTCATAACACTAAATGTTCATACTTATGGATATGGCAACCTGCTTAATGTAATGCAAATTATTGAATGTAATATATTTTTGATTATTGAGCTAAAACAGTGTACTGACACTTAAGAGCTTGTTTAAGATCACCATCCTTGCAGCAGTCTAAAACATATTTTTGAATCTGTTAGGCTTTTGATCAGGCCATTGCAGAGCTGGATACACTGGGCGAAGATTCCTACAAGGACAGTACACTAATCATGCAGCTACTGAGGGACAACTTGACAGTAAGTTTCCATTGCTTGGACACAAACTCACTTAAATGACATCTACATATCGTGTGCAATTTGTCATGTTCTTCATTGATTAGTCTTGATTTATTTTCTCAATTGTTTGTTTTTAAAATGCGATTACAGCTTCCTAGAACCAATGGTAATGTTTCCAACTTTCAGTCTAAAAGAATAACAGATTCACTTAACAAAATGGTTGAATATCATTTTTCAGTTGCAGCTCTAATTTAATAACATTCATTCATGGTTCATTATGTTTGATATAGGTTTCATTGAGTAAGGTGGGGCTTACTACACCAGGACAATCTGTGACCAGAAATATTACGGTTTAGAGTTTGGTAACTTTTTTGGAGTCATTCAAATGGCATACACTGTATAAGTAAGTCGCAGTGTAAAAGTTTATCACGCTCCAAGCATTTCAAAATAACATTAAATTAAACAGCATATTTCTGACTAGAAATAATTTCCTGTTGACTGTGCAATGCAACAACTACCCATGTATGAGGGCAGGAGCCTTTTACCCTATTGTAGAGATGAGTACTGAAACCCGGTATTAAATGGGCTTTGGGGCAAAATTATTATAATGCCGTGGTATCCATACGCTTCAATGTT
This sequence comes from Lindbergichthys nudifrons, assembly GCA_943590975.1. Classification (NCBI taxonomy): domain Eukaryota; kingdom Metazoa; phylum Chordata; class Actinopteri; order Perciformes; family Nototheniidae; genus Lindbergichthys; species Lindbergichthys nudifrons. Next base: position 262,874 of record CALSBW010001446.1, read on the forward strand.
ATCAGTTTTGCTATTGGTACTGGAGAAATGTCATAAACAATATCTTGCACGTTTTATCTCATCAACTCCGTTTGCAATAAGATTACAAAATGTGGATAAGCACCTTGCAGTTCACCAAAGCTGCATTCACATGATACACAATTTGCTCTTTGCTCACCACTAAGTTAGACCACAGAGCATGTAAGTTCTGTTTCTATGCATACCTCCCCCTTCTAGCTAGCTTCATGCAACTGTTGTCTGATTGGTTGTGTGGTGAAAAGTCACCAATTAGGTCGAAGTTAAAATAATTTGAACTTTGAGCGCAGATCTTACCAATGTTTACGAGCGATGCGCGACACTAAGAATTCAAGTGTGGTTACACTTTACAAGTTTTATTTGGACAATGCTCGTTGCCACAAGTGCAATAAGGGATTTTTGTTTAATGGCGGAAACACAAGCAATCTGTCCAAACATCTGGCGCAAGTGCACTATATTCAGGAAGAGAAATGCACTGTTTGGAACTGCCTATCTCTTAGCTGTTGTTGCCCAAGCTACGAGTAATGTTACCAGGTATGTTATGTTGCTAGCAGCCTAGAGCCCACACAGAGTTTACTCAATTAAACAAACATGGGTTAAGTATTAAATGAAAAAAAAACGTCATTAGTTTTACATTTCCATCATCACAACTATTATTCAGGGATGCAAACTTGTCACCTTTTGGCGAAATTCGCCGGTTTGAATCCAAAATAGGTCGTTTGTGTGATTCATGTAGATCTGCAATAAAAATATTTTTGGGGTCTGTGACCCGGAGTAATCTGCGGCCGCGAGCTGTTATGTGCCATCATGACACGCATGGTCTTTTTTTATATATTATAATGAAGCGCGAGCTGTGTGCTCGAGTCTTCCTGCCTGTCGGCTCTGCTCATGGATGTATAATAAGGCTCTGCTGCTCCGGGATGAGGGTCTAGCTTCAGCAGCTACATTACCTACGGGTGCGTTCGTTAATATTAACTGTGCGGTCCGGAGTCACTGTGGCACAGACTGGACCGCTGGTGAACAGCTGTTAGAACGGGCCGTTCAGGTGTTCAGAGCAGAGCTCTCTGTCGGAGCGGCAGAGCGTGATGTGCACTGAAAAGTGTTTCTGTCGCAATATTATTTAAGGAATCGTTGAGCTTGCTAACTAGCATACATTGTCACTATCTGCTAATGTTAGCTTTAGCCTTCGTTTTTAAATGGTTTTTTTCATAGGCTATAAACGGAGGTGGTATAAGTATAGATCTTGTACTTGAGTAAAAGTAGAAGCACTCAGATCTTGTACTAGAGTAAAAGTAGAAGCACTCAGATCTTGTACTTGAGTAAAAGTAGAAGTACTCAGGTCTTGTACTTGAGTAAAAGTATAAAAGTATTATCATCAAAATATAGTTAAAGTACCAAAAGTAAAAGTAGTCATTGTGCAGATTGGTCCATTTCAGAATAATATATATGATATGTTTTATAATGATTGATCATGAAAGTGTTCTCAAAGCTGGTAAAGGTGCAGCTAGTTTGAAGTACTTTGTATACTGCAGGGTAGCTTGAGAATTTACTCTAGGTGGGACTAAAGTCTGATTTAACACTTCATTATATTTCACATCATTCATCCAAATCTGTAAATTAACTAAAGGTATTAAATACATGCAGTGGAGTAAAAGTACACCATTTACCTCTGAATTGTAGTGGAGTAGAAGAACAAAGTAGCAAAACATTGAAATACTTAAATAAAGTACAAGTATCTCAAAATTGTACCCAAGTATAGTACTTGAGTTTATGAACTTAGTTACTTTACACCAGTGGCTATAAAGATAGAAAGACTAAGCCTTGCACAGAGGCATGAAAATACATTTTCAAAATGCTCAACAGTGCTGCCAAAATTATAAACTGACTGCTACACAATTAAAATAAATGCTTTTATATATTTCTATTAGATGTGACTCTTTGGCATTTCTGTTATTATTAACACTGCTGTTTTGGTTGTTCTGACTGCTAAAATCCTCCGTTATTCCTAATTTTAAAGCCGATATTCCGTGGGGTCGGGGGGGCTCGGATCCTTGTCACATTTTGCATACCTGATGATTATAGAATACTCTCTGAACTGGGGATGTAATTGACTGATTCTGAAGAAACGTGCTTCATGCGGACAACATTCTGCAGCATGTGCTTGTTCTGCAGCAGCAGCTCCTCACAGGGAGGAAGGAGAGAACTGCGACGTTAATGACTTCAAACGTACAGCAGACTGCCATCAGTCATCTTTAAAATAACAAACAGACTTTAGATTTTGTCCGTCATAACAGAAAATAAAGGATTACTGCGTCCTCTTCAACAGTGCTAAGTAACATGACAGCAAAACCTATTAACACCATTAGTACATGGGGAGAACATTGGCGAATGCATCAGTCATCCCTACTAAGCATGGCTAGTTGGATTTGCATTAGCAATTTTTATGAACTCAATACAGCATCTAAACCAGGGGTGGGGGGGCATGCTTTTACAGTTACAATTTGCTTTTTTTAAAGGTTGAAGTTAATGTTGAGAGCAACATGAGGAGATCTAGGGATACATCTCTCAACATCCATATGAAACAGAACTGTAAACAGATTTTCTTTTTCTTTATGGATATTTTACAAATCACTCTCCTTTCAAACTGTATTCTTGTTTATTAATAACAACTTTTTTTTACTGTCATATAGTATTTTATACCTGTTTACTTTATTCTCTTATTTTTTTATAACTATAATGATCATATAAAGATGTGCCTTTACCTCACTGGTTGTAGAAAAAGCTTCTTATATTCGTTAGCATAGCTAGCTAACCAGATGCTAATAACAACAAAGTTATTGACTGTATGATCAGTATGACAGATGAACAGATCGCCACTGGGCTTTCAACTAAAGACACAGCCACGCAAAAACTGCGGCATGTGTACGGCTCCTTATGGGTACTGACATTTCTGAAGTGGCGGAGCGGCGTTCTGGTGCTCTCCATCAGGACTGCACCCCTGTCAGACAAGACATATACCACGTGATCACACGTTAGGCTCATGTTGTGTTCAAGGACCCTGACCGTGCTCAGGAAAAACAGGCACTCGCTTGTTTATTTTTTTTGCGGTCTAGATTTAAAAAAAAAAAATTACCTCGAGGGCCGTACCAAATGGTCTCGTGGGCCATATCCGGCCCGGGGGCCAGAGGTTCCCCACCCCTGATCTAAACGATGGTTTATCACACACTGTTTATATCTGTATGGTCAGTTATTTAATAGTCCAGAATTGTTACTGAACAGGGGGTTTCTTTTTCTGGTCACTGGAGAGTAGAATGCGATACTTTGAACTTTCTAATTAAATGAAATGAAAATCAAAAACATGTTAAGATGAGATGTTAATTGGTGTATCCCTATTTTCCTTTACCTACTCTTTTACCCTTATTTTTTCAGCTGTGGACTTCTGATAACCAGGCCGAAGAGGAACAAGAAGCAGCAGAATGAGCCTGACCCCCATACTCATCCCTGTCTGCCTGCCATCATTCCGGTTCATCTTCATCATGATTATCAACACTGAGACGACCACATTATTCACATTGTTTCCAATTCTTCATCTTTTTTATATTGAGTCCCCTCAACACTTGTCTCATTCCTATCAGTTTACTATTCCTTCTTTAGTAACTGCATGGGAAGGGGGATGGGGAGGGAGGGCAGGTTTTAAATCCGTGATGTGAGGGTCCCGGTGAAAGCATAAAGGGTGTTTAGGGTTGGTTGCTTGTCAGCTGACCTTTTTTGTGTGGGAGAAATGGGGGTGTTGCATTATTGAGGTGCTGGGTGAAAGGGGAAGTTCTTAACTCATGAAACATGCAGCTGTATGTATCATATTCATGTTGAAGCTCCTGTTCTTCATTAACACCATCTTTTGATGATACATCTGGGGTTTCACAAAATCAGGGGTCAGCTCCTTACACCTTAGGAGACAGCAGCTGTGGCCGGTGGAGGTGTAAAGGAGACAGATGGCAAGGTTTTGTTGGAACACAAAGGTAACATTCCATAAACTCAGTTTCTCAACTTTCTACTCTTTATTATTTGTATTTGTTTTCGGGTGACATGCTTTTGTATTTCTGTGTCAATTACGAGGTATAGAAAAAATTGATAAACAAAAGAGCACACAAACTTGATTTTGTTTTTATGAGCACAGCAGTAAGAAAAAGTCCTTATCTAGTTACTGCTTTTACAAATTTAGATTTTTATTTGATTTGTCTTTTATTCTCGGTTTCCTTTCGATACTTGCCTTAACTGCATGTTGGTAAGAAGTAGTTTGTGGACTTGTAAGGATGGTTGTTGTTGGGCAGGCAAGCTTTGTTCATGTCTTTGGAATTTTCATACAGAACACCCAAGCATAACTGTTATTTGGGGGGAAATGTGTAATTTCATGCAAGTGGAATAAAAAAAGTTATTTAAAAGTTCCAAATATTAGTCTCATTTGGCCCAGCAGCCATATTATTCAAAGTCAACTATAGTATAAATGAATTGCACTCCGCTCTCAGGAATGGTTGTCTGGGTCTGGGAGGAGGAGAACAAGTCACCTTACTTTATGAGAATAATGAAAACATTCTGCTCGTGTTCAATGTTGTTTGCTCCTTTGTAATGTGTCCTTTAAATACATCATACAAGTGTGTTCTTGGTGGAAAAGCCAAACATATATAGGACCTCAAGCCACACATCTGAGTACGCTAGACCTTTAATGACCTTCATAAAAATTGCTACTAAGAAATCCTATTGACCCCCAAAAGGATTTGTTAATTAATCTAGACAGCGCGGCATTAGGGTGAAACATTTCTGAACAACTATTTCAAGGGACTAAAGCATACATTTTTTTGTCTGTATCCTAAACCAAAAAGCTACATATCTTGCTTAATTGCCACTGCTTTAAGGAACATCTAAAGGAATGATCTGCCATGACAATTTCGGTGCTATTCCATCTTTTAATCCCTGCCCGTAGGTAAACGGCAGTGCAGTCAATTGCAAATCCTCTGCACAGCATGGTTCCAGCAGATTTCCCTCTGGACACAGGCTGCTGTGGGTGGTGCAAGATAAAAAATAAATAGTTTAAAGTTTGTATTAAAATAAGTTACTATATCGTTGTGGTGGTTGCATAATAAAATACATAATATATGTATAGCCTGCCTGCCATAAAACGAAACTCGCTGTGTCGATGAAGCACGCGCTCTCTGCAGCACTGCAGAGGCGCGCGCGACTACTGCGGGAGCGAGCGATGGCTCACGCACGTTACATTGTCAGGGCAAATATTTCAGGAGCTATTACAGTGAGTTTTTCTTATGAGTAACACTGTAGTTAATGCCTGGCTTATCTGATGATAATGTTCCTAAAGGCCAAATCGTCTGTCATCTTTTAAATCAAAATCACTTTACAGATTAGATTGATAGGATCAAATATGATCGGCAATATTTATGCAGGCGAAATGTAAAGTTAGGATTCGTTACGTGACATGAATCATTCTCAGACGCGGCAATACATTCCAACATACCAGACTTTATGGAAACAACCATTGATTTGAACTAAGTGGATGATATTTGTCCGAGCTGATGCAGCTGCAGGAGGATGTGTTAAACAACTCCCTTTCATTCTCAAGATAAACAATACATGCCCTAAAATCTATTAAGTCTCAAATGGGGTGACATTTTTAAATATTAACTAGCATGAAAAAAACTAGAATGTGGACACTTATTCCGAAATAATATGTAAATACTTTTTATTTGGATATGTATTATTAAATGTAGTATGAGTATTATTTCGTATAATTGTATGTCTATCTTGAAAAATAGATAGTGGATGAAGCTGTTGGATCAGCTTACATTGGGCACATTCCTTACATTTGAAGACATAACAAAGCTGGGGACTCGAGTTAGTAAAACAATTATTTGTAACGCTCAAAATTCAATAGAATATGAATTATCGCGAGATGTGCGACGTCAACATTGATGAACGCGCCGTGATCTCGACCAGAATCGTGAAACAACCTCCGCCGACCTTCCTCTCATCATTCCCGTAATCCGTCTGCGTAGGGTGTGCTCCAGAGCTAGTCTCGGCACACATTTTATTATTATGAAACAAACCAAAAGCTAGAGAGCACACGCAGACATATTTTTATAAGAAAAAAAAAATCGGTGAAGCAGGATTTCATTTGACAACTCAAGCAACCGAAGAAGAACAGCCTTCGAAAAAAAAAGAAACACAGAACGAGAAGCACGTTATCGAGCAGCGAGAGTCATTGTTGAAAGCGTAGGAGATTAACGTTAGCCACTACTTATTTTTACCTTTTATAAAGGGGTTGTCATTCCAGGGAACATCGTTAACCAGAACATTTGCTTCGTTAACAGTCAGCTGTTTCGCTTCCTCTCTCACTTGGACAGAGTACTGAGTCAGAGCTGTCAGGTCTGCCAGCCGCAGCGGTTAGGTCACGCTCCGACATTTTGCTAATCAAGCTAAGTAGCCCACATTGCTAACTCTAAAGAGAGCTAGAATATGTGTCTGCGATCTTATTTTGTATAGGTGATAGCTGAGAACAATAAACAATTTCTATATCGGAAGCTGTCATCCAAATTTAACATTTATAATACAAGCCTGAGAACCCTCGTCGTCAGACATGAATCCCAGCGCTCCTAGCTACCCGATGGCTTCCCTCTATGTGGGAGACCTGCATGCAGACGTTACCGAGGCTATGCTCTACGAGAAATTCAGCCCGGCTGGGCCCATCCTATCCATCAGAGTGTGCAGAGACATGATCACACGCCGGTCTCTGGGCTATGCATATGTCAACTTCCAGCAGCCGAATGACGGTAAGTTTACAATAAAATAATACAGCAATCTGACTCAATTTTGACCTCATACTGTACATGCCATGTTACAGCAGTTCTACATTAGTACCATTGGGATTTAGTATGCACGTTGTGGTGGAAAGAGATATGTGTTTTGTATTCCTTAGTTATTCCAATAGGGAAAATGTCATCAGAAGTCTTATCGTGGTTTCTGATTTTTAGCTGAGCGAGCCCTGGACACAATGAACTTTGATGTAATCAAAGGCAGACCACTCCGCATCATGTGGTCTCAGCGGGATCCCTCCCTAAGAAAAAGTGGTGTGGGCAACATCTTCATCAAGAACCTGGACAAGTCTATTGATAACAAAGCACTCTATGACACCTTCTCTGCATTTGGAAACATCCTTTCTTGCAAGGTAGGTGGGGCGACATGCATTTGGATGGCCTCTGTTTTGTGTTCAAGTGCTTTACATAGTCCACTAGTTTGCATGACTAAACATTGTCAGATGGAAGCTGGAGTCCGATGGTTTTTCAAATGCATGGTGTTGTGATTGTGTTGACATGCCTAATTTCCACTTCCCAAGGTTGTTTGTGATGAGAATGGCTCAAAGGGGTACGGCTTTGTCCACTTTGAGACCCACGAGGCTGCTGAGCGGGCCATTGAGAAAATGAATGGCATGTTGCTCAATGACAGAAAAGTGTAAGTGTGACCACAATTTACCTGTGTCTCACATATTTTGGGGTATTCACATTAACCTGTGATTTTTTTTTTTTATACAACTAATTTGAGTTTATATTTAACTGCATCTTGGTTTCATACTCAAATCTAATTATGTTGAATGAACTGTTTTCATACAGCAACAATTATGAAGGTGTCAAAATAATGTTAACAAGTTATGCAAAACAATTGTCTGCTGGGGTGCGGTATATGTCTTGATATGTGTTAATTGTTACAATATTCACATTATTCAATCAACAGATTTGTTGGACGTTTTAAGTCTCGTAAAGAAAGGGAGGCTGAGCTTGGAGCCCGTGCCAGAGAGTTTACCAATGTTTACATCAAGAACTTTGGGGATGACATGGATGACGTGAAGCTGAGGGAGTTGTTTAACCAATATGGTAGGACAATGATACATTTCAGAGACTCATAATGTTTGTATAATGCAGGTTAATGGTGTGATATGGCTGGTAAAATGTTTTGATTATTTGTTATAATTTGAAGGACCTTCACTAAGTATCCGGGTTATGACTGATGACAGTGGCAAGTCCAAGGGATTTGGCTTCGTCAGCTTTGAGAGACATGAAGATGCACAGAAGGTTAGAATCTACTCTTGGTTATTTTTTATTATGCCCCATCATATGCATCTAACTATTGAAAAATGACCATCACAACACTTGTCACTGTAATTCTTCTTCTCTTTCACTTTAAGTATTCTATTGCTTATATCAGCGGTTTTCAAAGTGTGAGGCGCGCCTCCCCAGGGGGGCGCCAGAGAGCTTCAGGGGAGGTGCAGCGTGAAAAAATAACTAGAAACAGTGAAATCTAGCTAGTTAACTTCAGCTAACTTTATGCAAGCGGCAACATGGATCGATTTTTTGTGAAGTTACCTAAAGTGAGAGAGGAGACAGCGTCTGGCAGAAAACGGAGGAAGTATGACCACGATTATTTGAAGCTAGGAATTTCATGGACCGGTCCTGGCAGGGGCGTGTCCTGGAGAATCACAGAACGGCCGGTCGTCAGCGGGCCGTTGGCGGCCGGCACGGTTCGCTGAAGGCCGGCAAAAAAAAATTCGGAACTAGAACTTAGTTCATGAGAACCTTTTCAGTCCCTGCTAGAGAGCAGGTACTTTCATGGGAGAAAAAGGTTCCCATTTCTGATTGGCTGGGCGGATTGCAAACCACGCCCCGTAAAACTCCCAAAAAGTTTTGTGAAGCTGCCATTTTATTTTCCTTGCATTAGCATTATTAGCATTAGCATTAGCCCAACGCACAAACGGAGAGAGACTAACTTATGGCAACACAAAAGAAAACATGGGAGCGGTGGAGATGAGGTGTCGGCGTTTCTGGCGATTTACTCGGAAGGCTTCAGTAGAAGCAGCTGGGAGTCCCAGCAGCTTCTACTGAAGCCTTCCCCAACTCCGGGGACTTCGGGTGGCAGTATACGCCGTGAAGTTGTTTGCGGTCTGCTAGTAAACCCGAAGCAGAAGAAGAAGAAGTGACGTCAGCGGCTTCATTTACCTAATCCTCCCTCAGGGACTTATTCCGGTGTGAACGCAATCTGCTCTTTAGTTCATCAGAACTAAAGAGTTCTGATGAACTAAGTTCTGATGAACTAAGTACAGCAAAGTGTGAAAGCGCCTAATACTTACTTTGATCAAAAGCAAGTACCGGTCAAGGCTGCAGCCAGAGGATGATCTGCGTTTATTCCTGTCTAGATTGCATCCCCGCATCATCCGCTTGTGCGCATCAAAGACGCAGACTCATTGTTCCCACTAAAGTAGGGGTGAGTGTAATAAGGAGGCAAAGTTGACGTTCAGTGTGTTGCCGGGAGCATATAAGGATTTATTCACGATGTTGAAAATGTAAAAAAAAAATGTTTAAAACATAAAGATAAAAAGGTTTTAAAAAGTTATTGTTTAATGTTTTAAGGAGGTGACACTACTCAGCCAATCAAATCGGTGCAGTCAGTGAGTCGGCACGATAAACTCACACACAGAGACGAGACAAGAAGAGAGAAACAGTCGGAGTAATTTCAAATGGCGTGCTCAAAAAAGAGAAAGGTAGACAGCGAAAACAGCATTTAATTACATTTTCTCTTACTGGACCTCTTTGAAATTGAATACCCCTGCATTATAGCAACAACAATAATAATAATAATAATAATAATAATAATTGGGAGGCGGGGCGTGGCTGTTATGTTCTCTGAGGGGAGGCTCACCTTCCCACACTTTGAAAACCCCTGGCTTATATCATTTCAGGCTGTGGACGAGATGAATGGTAAAGAAATGAATGGGCGGCAAGTGTATGTGGGCCGTGCACAGAAGAAAGGGGAACGCCAGAATGAGCTCAAGCGTAAATTTGAGCAGATGAAACAGGATCGCATGACCAGATACCAGGTTTGTTGGTTTCTACTGTCACTGGGTTGTAGCATGAAAACTCTCCTTTCTGTGATAAAGTAAAAAGCATTCTGAGCCTTGTTACTCTCCCACCTCATTGCCCGAGTTAGCTAAGTTGTTTTATCTCTCCAAAACCTATTGGGTCTGGTAAATCACAACAAAGTGACATTGGTGTGAAATCTAATTCAAACTAGGTTGTCCCCTCTACAATACACAGAGTTGATTTGGCTCATTCTTGATATGTCCCTTTGGTTCGTTACAAATGCCATTGCCAATGTTACAGGGTGTCAATCTTTATGTGAAAAACCTGGATGATGGCCTAGATGATGAGCGTCTGCGTAAAGAGTTCACTCCGTTTGGAACCATAACCAGTGCTAAGGTAAGGGGCTTGATATGTAATTATGCACTTGTTCGCCTAAAAATAGATTGAGTTGTTAAAATACAAAATTAATGTAATTTTATAATGATTTAACAAAGCGTATAAAAACTAATCTGTGTCTTCTCCCATAGGTGATGATGGAGGGGGGCCGCAGCAAAGGCTTTGGCTTTGTGTGTTTCTCTTCCCCAGAGGAGGCCACTAAAGCTGTTACAGAGATGAATGGGCGTATTGTTGCTACAAAGCCACTGTATGTGGCCCTGGCCCAGCGGAAAGAGGAGCGTCAGGCCCACCTGACCAACCAGTACATGCAGAGGATGGCCACAGTCCGCGCTGTGCCCAACCCAGTACTCAACCCATATCAGCCGGCCCCACCCTCAGGCTATTTCATGGCAGCTATACCTCAGGTGAGTCCGCTGGGTATACATACAATACAATACAGCTTTATTTATAGAGCACTTTAAACCTCCAGACCAAAGTGCTGTACAGTCAAATAAACAAACACAACATACAAAAAATTCATGCCAGTGGTGCCACCAAAAACCATTACTTCTGTTTTTCCGTCATTCAGTTTTAGGAAGTTGCACGCCATCCAGGCCTTTATGTCCTCTAGGCCAGTGGTTCTCAACTGGTGGGTCGCGACCCCGTTTCGAGTGGGTCGCGGATGTGTGAGTGAAGAAAAAAAAGTTGAAATAAAAAAAGTCAAACTTTTATTTTGAAGGCCCGATTTTCTAACGCGGTGCATGCAGTAGGCGTTAGACTGGAAGTATCGGAGACCATAAAAGGTTTTGGAAACTTCTGTCACGTAGTGATCATCTTCTCAATAAAACATCTTTGCTGATGTTTTTTCGAGTCTTCTGGCCAATCAGAATCAAGATTGTTGCCGGAAGTCCCCACGGAGAATAACTTTGCGGTAGAACTCTTCTTTATACATCCATGGGTACAACTTCAGATAGAAATGAACACATGATGAAATATGACCCCCGGTTTGATGACTGACAGGTCACAGAACAATGGGAGCTATCTACCCTTACCCACAATTTAAAGTAATTCACACAGGCTCTCTCCTCTTTACTCTTCTCTCTGTGAGGAGCAGCAAGCTGTCAGAACAAAGTGAAAAACAAACAATGGCATACAATATTATTAACATGTCGGGTAGTAATAGATTTAGTTTTTTTCTTAGAGTGTACCAGAATGCGTAGTTTATGTTAGTATTTCTAAAAATCTCCTGGGAGGGAGAATCCCCCCAGACCCCCCTTCTGGGGTTGGGTGTTCATCATGTGTGCCTTTTGATGTTATACAGTTCAGCTTTGATTCCAAAATCTCATTAAACCTTTTTTTAAAGCATACTTTAGTTCTGTGAAGGGATATAAGTGATATATTCACTGTACTAAACATGAATTAATATTGTATGCTGAAAAGCGTATATTACAGCATGATTTTTTGTTGAATAGATTTGAGTGCTTCAAAATGTTGGGTCGCGATGTATTGACCAAGTAAAAAGTGGGTCCCGAGGCCTGACCAGTTGAGAACCACTGCTCTAGGCACTTTAGCAGTGGGCTAATTGAGTAACCCTCCTTCTTTTTTAGTGGGACATACATCTGGCTATCATCAACATAGCAGTGCAATGCGATGCCGTGCTTTCTAAGTATGGACCCAAGAGGGAGCAAATAGAGGGAAAATAGCAGGGGGCCTAATACTGAGCCCTGTGGGACCCCATACAGGAGTGGAGCAGAGGATGACTCGGAGTCACCAAGGCTGACAGAGAAAGTTCTGTCCTTCAGATATGACCTGAACCATTCCAGGGCTTTCCCCTCAATGCCCACCCAATGCTCCAAGCGAGAGATCAGGATGTCATGGTCTACTGTATCGAAAGCAGCAGTTGGATCAATAAGTAGAAGCACAACGCAGTCCCCAGAGTCAGTAGATAAAAGGATGTAATTAAAAACTCTTAAAAGCGCTGTTTCAGTGCTGTGCATAGTTTTAAAACCGGATTGGAAAACCTCCAGTATATTCTTCTATTCCAGAAAAAACATAATTTGACAGTAGACAATTTTCTCCAGGATCCTTTACATAAAAGGCATTTTGGAAATGGGCCTAAAATTAGCCAGAACTGTGGGATCCAGACTGGGTTTTTTAATACGAGGTTGCACGACTGCATGCTTCAGGTTTTCAGGGACCTTCCCTGAAAGCAGACTGCTGTTTATAACTGCCAGCACAGATGGTCCAACAGTGGGGAAAACCTCTTTAAAAAGTCGAGGCGCGACAGGGTCTTTTGGAGAACCAGTGGGCTTTAACTTGGAGACAATCTCCTGTACAAAAGACAGAGCTACAGGCTCAAACTGGTTAAAGACAGCAGAGCACGGTGCAGAAACTGAGGCGTGAGATTTGAGCTCTAGCGGAGTTTACCTTATTAATAAAAAAGTAAAGAAAGTCTTCACAGATCGCAGTAGAGGTCTCCATAACGGTAGTCTGGGGGGCATTGAGGACCAAATCAATAGTCTGAAACAGAACACGTGGCTTGTGACGGTTTGACAGAAAGATGTCAGATAAATGTTTGCATTTTGCCTCTTTTACAGTGATCTGATAGACGCCAACACTCCCTTAACATTTGAAATGAAACTTGCAGTTTGTCCTTTTTCCATTTACGCTCAGCTCAGACAGTCCAAGTCGTGTCATTTAACCAAGGCTCAGATTTCATTTAAGGTTGCCTGGTTTTTAAAGGAGCAACAGTGTCTATGGTAGCTTTGCAAGTGGAGTGAAACCATGAGCTAAGCTCATCCGTTTCAAGTGACATGGGTTCATGATTAACACAGTTCTGTTTAAAAGCGACAGAGAACTGACCAGCAGTGGAGGAGTTAATAATGCGAGCACGCCGAGGAGCAGCGCGCGGTTTAACAGTTTCACAAGCAAGAGTCACATCAAATAATACAGGCATATGATCAAAGAAAAAAGCGTCACAAATCTCCAGGTTAAGAACAGGCAAACCATAAGACAAAACAAGATCAAGTGTGTGTCCGCGTTCCTGCATGGGGCCAGACACAGACTGCACAAGATTAAAGGAATCAACAAGGTTTAAAAAGTCCATTGTCATAGGTTTATCGGGACAACACACATGAATATTAAAATCTCCAACAATAAGGACACGATCATAGTTTGGCATAATTTCAGCCGAGAAATTCAAGCTGCCGGGTGAGAATGACAGTGAAAGCTGCTGGCATTTATAGTCACTCTTAAAAACAGTTGCTATACTGTACAATACTACAATGCTGTGGTACAAGTTCGGTAAACGCGCTGGACTCACCAATACTGAGCCATGTCTCAGTCACGCAGAGGATGTCCAAACCCTTGGAAGTGAAGAAAAAGTCTTGTTTGTCAGCGATCTTGCGTTAACCAAGCCAAACCTGGCAGGGGCTGGCAGATCGGCTGCGTTAGAGGTCCGGGGAGCCCGACACAGAGACCTCAGGTTATGCAGATTAACCCCGCGGCAGCGGGGATGAGGGGAGCAGGTCCCGCGGTGCAGGAATGGCTCATCCGGGCCGACGACAACTACCAGCCAGGCGTCAACAGGGTCCAGAAAACGCCTCGAAAAAGAGAGACGAGGCTCATACTCAGTATGAGAGAAAAGATGAGCTGAAGAAGCCTTCATTCTCACCAGTCGACCACTGCGTTTTCCCCGGCGGCGGTGGCGTTTACGGCGGGTAGGTGGAGCCGGGGTGCGGCACAGGTAAACTAGTCCCCCTGATAAAAACGGAGGCAGTGTTTTATGTCCACCATGAGTAGACTTTTCTAGATTAATGGCAGAAAACCGAAGGTCCAGCAGTGTTTGGCGATCGTACACCAGTAGAGCGTTGACATTTAGAATTAAAAATGACACAAACATTACAAAAACACACGGCGTTGGCAGCGACAGACGGCAGGCCACACACTGGCGCCATCTTGGAAAAAAAGATGGCGCCAGTGTGTACATGACAAGCATATTGCGACATTGCTACCTGAATCAAGTTTTTTTTTCAAGTTGTCTGATCATTTATAATGGTAAACATAATCTGAGAAAATTGAGAAAGTTCTCCTCCTGCTAAATCTATTCTTCCTGTAACGCTCAAAATGTCAAAAGCTATGCATTACACATTCACTCCTTCTTATTTTACCTTTCACTGAAAAACCAACTTACCTTACCATTTGTGGGCAGTTCAGCAAAGCACACATCGACTGTGACTCAGTGGATTAGTGCGATCATCTTTAGATATGGGGAACACCGGTTCAATCTAATCTTGACACCAACTGCAGTCGGCATGTTGCTGTGTCCTTGGGCAAAACACTTCACCCCAAAGGGTTCCTGTGGGCGTTGTCCACAGTATTGCGTAGATGTAAGTCTATTTGGATAAAAGCGTCTCATAAGTACATGTCATGTAAAGTCAGAATTAGCTATGGCTGAATATCTGAGTCAAGCAAAGTACTTTATAATATACAGTGGATGAAATAAGTATTTGATCCCTTGCAGATTTTGTAAATTTGCCCACTTACAAAGAAATGAACAGTCTATCATTTTTATGGTAGGTTTATTTTAACAGTGAGAGTAAGAATATCAAAAAGAAAATCCAGAAATTGACATTATATAAAAGATCAAAATTGATTTGCATTTAACTGTGGGAAATAAGTATTTGATCCCCTTGCAGAACATGTGTTAGTACTTGGTGGAGAAACCCTAGTTGGACACACAGAGGTCAGACGCTTCTTGTAGTTGGTCTCCAGGTCTGTGCACATCTCAGGAAGGATTGTGGTCCACTCCTCTCTGAAGACCCTCTCCAAACCCTTCAGGTTTTCAGGCTGATGCTTGGCATCTGGAAGCTTCAGCTGCCTCCACAGATGTTCTATGGGATTAAGGTCCGGAGACTGGCTAGGCCCCTCCATGACCTAAATGTGCTTCTTCTTTAGCCACTCCTGTGTTACCTTGGCCGTATGTTCAGGGTCATTGTCCTTCTGGAAGACCCCTCCATGACCCATGTTCAGTGTCCTGGCTGGGGGAAGGAGGCTATCGGCCAAGATTTTACGGTGCATGGCCCCGTACATCCTCTCCTCGATGCAGGGAAGTGGTCCTGTCCCCTTAGCTGAGAAACACCCTCAAAGCATTATAGGCGCTTTCACACCAAGTACTTTGCCGTACTTAGTTCATCAGAACTCTTTAGTTCTGAAGAACTAAAGAGCAGATCGCGTTCACACCGGAATAAGTCCCTGAGGGAGGATTAGGCAAATGAAGCCGCTGACGTCACTTCTTCTTCTGCTTTGGGTTTACGGGCAGGCCGAAACAACTTCACAGCGTATACTGCCACCCGAAGTCCCCGGCCGGAAGTCCCCAGAGTTGGGGACTGGCTTCAGTAGAAGCTTCTGGGAGTCTTCCCGATTTTGGTATCATCTGACCACATCACCTTCTCCCAAGCCTTCTCTGAATCATTCAGATGTTCATTGTCAAACTTCAGATGGGCCTTTCATGTTCTTCTTGAGCAGGGGGCCTTCAGGCGCTGCAGGATTTGATCCATTATGGTGTAGTGTGTTACCAATAGTTTTCTTGGTGACTGTGGTCCCAGCTGCCTTGAGATTATTAACAAGTTCCTCCCGTGTAGTTCTTGGCTGATCCCTCACCTTTCTCATGATCATCATACCCCACGGGGCGAGATCTTGTGTGGAGCCCCAGACCGAGGGTGAATGATGCTCATTTTGTGTTTCTTCTATTCCAAATAATGGCACAAACAGTTGTCTCCTTCTCACCAAGCTACTTTCTGATGGTCTTATAGCCAGCCTTGTGCGGGTCTACAATCTTGTCCCTGAGGTCCTTAGACAGCTCTTTAGTCTTGTACATGGTGGAGAGGTTGATTGATCTGTACTTTCTTAACCTGTTACGCACCGTCCCCCCGGTACCGGCCGGATAAACGCGTCATTTGCAGGAAACAACGCCTAAGGAATCTTAATATTTAATAAACTATGAATGTTTTATATCCATGTAACGGGAAGAAACTCAGCTAACTGATCTTTTTAATTTTTTTGCTGATGCTAACACTCAGCCTCTGAATTAGCCACGAGTGAAAAAATTTAACCTAAAACTGCACCTAAACTCACCCATAACTCCCTTATTACTTATCCTAGATGCAAAGCCAACCCCTCGTTTTGCATCTCCTGGAGACACAGAATCGTTTGGTGCCCACCTCAACACTCAGTGATAAACATTTGCGACGCTATAAACGAAAGCGTACATCATAACATGTGGAGCTAGGTAGCTAGAAACGCTAACATGGCTTACCTTGGTCAAAACTGGTCTTCAATGGCATTAAAACGATAAAAAAAAGATGCTGCAGTTAATCCATATGTTCATCCTATGTATCTGTGTCCTCTTTGAAATGATTTCTGATAATCCATTAGCAATAAAACTGCTTTTTCGTTTCCAAATGTCAGAGCGAGAGATCGGTCCACTCTGCTGCAAAATTACATGCGCGAAGCCCCCACCGTTTGTTTTCACAACGAGTGTGTGTGTGGGGGCCTCCCCCTTCGATTCTATTGGCTCTAACGGTCAGAAAGAGCCAAGAGGGGCCAGAGATATGGAAAAAAAAACATTTTCACCCAAATCACCTCAGAGGTTGGGTGGCTTTGGCTAAACCTCTCTAAAAAGGTCAAATGTCACTTGTTTTGCATCAATCTTAATACAGGGTACTTATTATATGTTGTACTTTGGATTCCTAAAGCTTTTAGTCTACCTTACCATCATCCAAGGGTAGTTTTCAAAATAAGTAAAATATTTGGACGGACACTATAATTTACAGTTTTTCACCATCTAAAATCTGAATTTTCTTTAAAATAAAACACATCTATATTGATTCTGACACTTCTACATCCAACTCACAGATGTAACCTTGCTTTGATAAAAGAAATTAGTAATATAACCCTTTTAGAAGTTAAGTTGTAGTCATTTGTTTTGGGCATGTCATTTTCGAGCCTGAAACATGAAAAACAGGCTTGGTGCTTGGAGGACTCATGTAACTGGTCCATGGGAGCCAGAATTCTTGTTGGTTGCAAGGGGATCAAATACTTATTTCCCACAGTTAAATGCAAATCAATCAACTTTTATACAATTTTGTTTGTGTTGATATTCTTACACTCGCTGTTCAAATAAACCTACCATTACAAATATACATTGTTGTATAATGTTGTGGGCAAATTTACAAAATCTGCAAGGGATCAAATACTTTTTTCCTCCTCTGTATCTAGTCCATAACAACTTAACCACTCATATTTTTGGATGTCATGACTAGAAATGTCAATAGTTTGCCAGGGGTTTTTCTAGAAACATTTAATATGAGGGCGCTAACGTCTCCGGCCAAAATGACTGCCCCGCCCACCCTCCGACAAAACTAATGCATTGGAGCGAAGTGGAAAATGATAGTTCCTCAGTCATATATTGAGCCCCAAACAACAAATAACCCGAGTTACGGTTTCTTTACTTCCTCTACAGAAATAAGGACAGTAAAATAAACTGATTCAGAAATCATAGTTTCAGTGTAAGCCTGCTGCCTGCCACTCGTCCCCCGGCAGACCGACCGGACATCCATCCCATAATTATTCTGAGCTCCGTAATTATACAGTTTTTGACAAACAGAAATATTGTTTTTTGGCACCACCTTTAAGATCTTACTGTGAACATCTGCATATTGGTATGAGGGCGCACACCGAAAATAAGAGGGCACAGCGCGTCTGTTATCCGGTTTAACCACCTCTTGGTTGTAGGGGTATGGATAATAGAAATATTTGTAACGAATTGGCTATAGGACACCATGAACTGATAAATGATTGTTTCTCTGTCCATCAGGCTCAGAACCGTGCTGCTTACTACTCTGCCAACCAGCTGGCCCAACTCCGCCCCAGCCCCCGTTGGGCAACTCAAGGAGTGCGTCCTCAACGTAAGTAAAAACATTTTCACTCATTTTGTCACTTCACTCTTATCGGATTGTGAAGCAATGCTTTAATTGAATAAATGGTACCTGGCTCTCTTAAACATTGAAAGAACTGAATTCTCTCCCCTTCAGTGTGAACCTTTAATGTCGTTTCCTCTTCTTTCAGACTTCCAAAACATGCCCAATGCTATGCGGCCCTCCGCTCCCAGGCCCCAAACCTTCAACACCATCCGTCCCACCACCACACCCAACACACAGGTTCCGCGAATGATGGCTTCCCAGCGTATGCGTAAGGATTTCATATTTCAGAAAATACAATCTAAAGCTATATTTTGTCAAGTTGTCCTTGCGAGTTAATCACCGAAGCAGGTTTGATAAAGGGACCTTTTCACTTTCCTCAGCCACACAGGCCCTCAGCCAACGCCCTGCCGGATCTTCAGCCACTGCTGCCCCAGTGCGCGCCATGCCCCAGTACAAATATGCTGCTGGTGTGCGAAACCCCCAGCAGCACATGGCCTCCCAGCCACAGGTCCCCATGCAGCAGGTAGATTCCATTCCACTTGTGCTTTTCAACTTAACTAGCTGATGCCAGTGTTGTAGTCAAGTCACCAATTCACGAGTCCAAGTCACTCTCGAGTCACCACTCTTCGAGTCCGAGTCCAAGTCCGAGTCACCTAGGGAGAGTCGTAGTCGAGTCCAAGTCCGAGTCACCATTACCTGTGTTCGAGTCCAAGTCCGAGTCACCCAAGGAGTGTCCGAGTCGAGTCCGATTCATCATTACCTGTGTTCGAGTCCGAGTCCAAGTCCGAGTCACCCAAAAAGAGTCCAAGTCAAGTCCGAGTCACAAGTCTTCATGTATTAATCTTCGTGGATATATGTGTTGAAATGTAGCTGCTCCTCTACATTGCTTTTATCCTGTCATGTTATACTAATGTGTCTATAGAGTGGCGAAGTCACGCCCATCTACTTCCGGTCCATGGGACCTTATTTCGAAAAAATTATGTATTGAAGTCAATGGAGAGAGAAAACGTATCTTTCGATCCCGTTTGAATTGTGCCATGAATTACACATATGATGTTTGTCAATCTTAAAAAATAATTTCCATGTCAAAAAAGTCAAAGTTTGTTGTAAAACTGTTGAAATATAAGACTATGAAAAATACGCAACTAGAAAGACTACAAATCCCAGAGCTGATCCCTGAGTAAGTGATGTCACTCATAACTGATGTCACAATTGTTTTCCTCCACTAAAATAGAGATAGCTAAGATAAGATAACTTTAACAAGATGCCTGTGTGCTTAGTACCAGGTTGTTATCATACCAGCAATGGGTCTTGCTCGTTCTTTCGCTCCCCGTCTGATGAAAGGACCAGGAGTGGCTGGATCAAGTTAGCTACCTAGCTAGTAGCAAGCACGTTAGTTAGCAATACAGCCGGCTTAGCCTTGTCATTTTTATTAGCCTTAACATGAAGTAACATTTAAGTAACCCAAAATGTTAAACAGTAAGAGTAGTAGTTATATTTCGTGAACCCTTTGAAGAGTACTGTCACACCGGTGTAATCATTCTAAAATACACCATTTAAGCCCGGGGGAGAAATGCTAACGCTACATTAGCATCGGCGATCTTTTCTACATCATGCTATCTGCACAAATGGTTGACATTAAACATTAAAAAGATCAGGCAGTTCAGAGAGAATCAAAGGAAGGCAGGCAGGCAGCTTTGCATGACATTCTTCAGGACGTGTTTCATTGTGGTGATAGTGAGGGTAGTCAATCCCTTTTTTGACAAGACAGTAGTGACGGCCATCTTGGTGACGTGTGTTGTTGACCAGAGATGTAGTTCATTGAGCGTTTCACACAAACAAATGTGTTACTTCACAGTTTTACGACACATTTTTTTTTTTTGACTTGTAAAATTATCTTTTAAATTGACAAACATCATATGTGTAATTCGTGGCACAATTCAAACGGGATCGAAAGATAATCTTTCTCTCTCCATTGACTTCAATACATATTTTATAATATGGTCCCATGGAGGTCCACCGGAAGGGGAGGGACTTCGCCACTCTATAGAACTGCTGTGAAGCCAGCTTGGCTACAATTCTTGTAATAGGTGCTATACAAATATAAAGCTTATTACTATTACTAATATTAATATTATTATTATTATTATTGTAAATGACCTTTTAATATGTCTAACTATATTTAAAATGAGTTACCTTTTAGCTCTTACGTTGGTAATGATTGTATAATAGCAAGGGTGATCAATAAACAGATACCATCGGTTAGAGAGTCTGCCGGGGAGGCTACAATTATTATAGTGAATGTTTAAATTCTATCAATAAAGATTGAGCCCCAGAAAGCACATGGCTATTTAGCATGCAAAATAACATCATTCTGTATGTTAAGTAGCCATGTGCTTTCGTGTTATCGGCTGAATCTTTATTTATTGATTTGATCACATTACTCTGATGATAGTGTTCAAGA
This sequence comes from Lindbergichthys nudifrons, assembly GCA_943590975.1. Classification (NCBI taxonomy): domain Eukaryota; kingdom Metazoa; phylum Chordata; class Actinopteri; order Perciformes; family Nototheniidae; genus Lindbergichthys; species Lindbergichthys nudifrons. The sequence goes on from CALSBW010001446.1 coordinate 283,627, forward strand.
CAGCCTATATGTCTGAACTCGATCCTTAGAGTAATGTGTTACGGAGCCTTCTCTTCAATATTGTTTCCACATAACGAGCATTTTGCTGCTCTTTCCCAATGTGGAAGCAGAATGTGTGAAAGCATACAGCACGATGCGGGCTGTGTCTCTAGACATCTTTAGACTGAAATAGCGGGGCCCAGTACGTGAACTCGCCTCGCAGCTGCACACGCCAGGACAGAGTACATCTGACTCCAGAGAAAACTTGCTCGAGTCCGAGTCGGAGCGTCAATGTACAAGTCGAGTCCGAGTCATCGTGGGGGGAAAAATTCACAAGTCCGAGTCCAAGTCATCGTGCGCGAGAATTCACGAGTCCGAGTCCAAGTCATCGTGCGTGAGAATTCACGAGTCCGAGTCGCGTCAATCAGTGCGCGAGGTCGAGTCACGAGTCCCGAAATCGAGTACTGTGCATTTATTTGCACAGTGCTGGGACAATGAGCTATTAACTACATATATTATTTACCTTTTCTGTTTAATTGGTTTTAAACAAGAACATAGTGTAAAAACCATATCATGAAAATGTTTTGTTTATGCCAAATCATTAATTTTGTTTTCCTTCTTTAGCCTGCTGTCCATGTCCAAGGACAGGAGCCACTGACGGCCTCCATGCTGGCCGCGGCCCCTCCTCAGGAACAGAAGCAAATGCTGGGTAAGTAAATTATCTGCTCAAAGAAACTAACATAAACAGAATTGTACATAAGTCATTTGATAAGGATTTAAGGCTGGTTTTACACATTTTTAAAATAGTTGTTGACTGTTCTTCTTTAGGTGAGCGTCTGTTCCCCCTGATCCAGAACATGCACCCCAGTTTGGCTGGCAAGATCACCGGTATGCTGCTGGAGATCGACAACTCTGAACTTCTCCACATGCTGGAGTCACCTGAGTCGCTGCGCTCAAAGGTCAGATAGTGACTAAGCTATAAAATGTTAACAGGGCATAATGATTTTATCACTCCATCCCCTTTCCCACCAAAGCTTGAAGCTAGTGCCCGTTATGACCCAGTTCTTCCTGTTTCCACCGCAGCTTGAAGAACCAAATATGTCAGGCTTATGTTGGAGGCTTGGTCAGATTAATTTTAGCAATAACAGTTTATGGCGAGTACGGTGAACAGAATAAAGTTGTTACACGCCGTACCACTCAGATTGCAAAGTGACTAAGACGCGACCTCACATATATATTAAGTCAGGCAACACTTATTTGATATTGTTTATTTTTTACCTTAATTATTATTATTATTATTATTATTTTTTTATAATGACTCCGCGTTCGCTATTATTGCCCGTTATGAAGAGCAGCACACTGCTTGAGCGGCATCAGTTTGATGTTGTTTTTATTATAGCAGCTATCGGGTGTAAACAATACATGGGCTACACATGTTGCCATGTCAGACTATCGCAATTAAAATCGTAATGAAAAATAAGCAAGTAAAATATGCCTGTAGAAAAGGGCTTATTCCACAATAGGATAGCGTGGGGGAAACTTCTGAAGCAATAGGAGTCAGGACTCGGAGAGACACGAGGAGAGCTGGAGCTTTGATGGCAAACACTGACGGTTTATTTGGAGCTTCGGCCGGAGAATTCACAAGACAAGTCAAGAGTCAGAGGTTCTGACTGCACGGTAGAGTTGCCACAATCAATTCTGAAGAACTCTTCTGTAGTTCCAGGTTTTAACTAGTTCGGAGTGTAATAATCAACATTCTTTATCAGCGAGACTAAACAAATATGGACCCTGAATCTAACTGGAGCTGTCGTCCATAGAAAAGAATGTGCGCCAGGGAACCTACGTTCCTGAAAAGAAGGGCTTCTAGATGTCTCTGAACAATAAACTATCTCATGTCAGCTTGTGCTCTGTCATAAGCTGGCAACAACAATGCGCCCAAGCTGCCCCTCCTTAAGAGAGATAGCAGCAATACCCAAGGCCGTAGACCTATGCCGTGGGAAAGGAGACAGTGAAAAGAGAAAATGATGAACTGTGTCAAAGGTTGAATACCTAAGCAAATTATTCCCCAACAGATAGCAACAAGTAGTCAAGATAGTCAGACAAGCTTCGGTGGCTATGCTTACATCACCCATCTCATACCAGAGAAACTTTAATAAAGGGGGGGCGTGGCATTGGGATATATATATTTTTTAAATCTTCTGGAGCAGAGAGAGGAGCTGTGGATTATTGTTCATTATTATGCATCAGTGTTTCTTGGGGTCAAAAACACTAAACTCACAACTTAAAATGAAAGCGTTTATTTAATAAACGAGCACATGTTCAATGTGAAAAGTGACAGATATAGATTAGTTGCAATTTGTTGCTATATACAGTGTGCGAAAAAGCCCACGTCCCACCGTCCGGGACGTGTTATTTACAATGTCGGACAAGTAGATCTTTCCATTGACTTGTCCGGCGGACAAGTGACGTTTTTAGCCCTCATTTATTGACAAATTATAGATAAACTCAGTTTACAAAAGGCAGAACTCATTCGCAAATTGTCCGTGTCCGCCATTGCTCGTTTAGAAATGTTAGTTTCGGTTCTGCTTGTCGATTCCTAAGGAAATGCATCTCGCCGCTTTCTGTACTGTTAGACGGGGGCGGGGCGGTGCGGGACGTGTAGCACAGTGGCAGGGTTGGGAAGCAAAACTCGGTGCCGAGTAGGAACAAATAACAATTGTCCGGTACCGGGATCAATAAGAGTTGTGAGGACAGGAGGCGAGGCCGAGCCCCGCGGACCGCAGCTCTCTCTCTCTGCTCCGGATCATCTGATCGCTGCACGGTGCAGTTCAGCGTCTCTCTCTCCCTCTCTCTTTCTACACACAGCGGACCCGCTGCCCGTTTAACAGCTAATCTTTGTCAAACTTTCTTATGTTCTTTCTCTAACACGTAATGAAGGTTATTAAGCGTTTTAGCTCCTATGTTGTTAATATTGACGCCATTTCCTTTATGAAGTAAAGCAGCCTCCCTGTCTGTGTCCTCGCGCTGTCCTCACATCCCCCGACCCCCAGACTCGGAGGAGCACAGGGATGTCAGTATTGTTTATGAAGCAGGGTATAGAAAATACATTATTGAAATTAAAATAGTATTTATTTACTTTTACAAACAGTGAGCAGCTGGGCAGCTGCAGCATGTGTATTGCAGGACATGTGTAAGCGTGCAAGCGTCTTTGAGTTGTAGAAAAGCGCTAGGCCTATAGGCTATAAATATAATGTATTATTATTATTATTATTATTAGGCCTATGTGTTGGACATGTGGTTGGACTCTGTCTCACAGGCAGGTTGCAGTGTAACATCAGAGGAGACTGGGCCAATTGTACATTCTCAAACTGCACCTCATAGAACTAACTAAACAATGCAGAGGTTATTTTTATATAATTGTATTCAATAACCGTAAGAAATTAAACAGTATGAAGTGATTTGTAAATAGGAATACAGATTTGACTTAATGTTTTCATAAATATGTTTTTCTCCCAGTTTGTCATGGGACTTATTTTTACCCTCTCAAAGAACCGGAATCGTGAACCGAAAATAACCGGAATCGAAAAGCAGAACCGGAATCGTTAAAATCCAAACGATACCCAACCCTACGTGTGATGCAGTAAAATCTTACCGCTCACTTACGTTAGCGGTGTCGTAAAAAACGTGGGAAAATGTCAAATACGTTGGCGAAGAAGAAGATTCCAGTGGCCCCAATTTTTCCATTCTGGACAAGTGAAAAATGTATTCGGAAAAGTACATTGCCAAACTCACTTGTCCATGGACAAGTACTCTCTAAAAACTTTTTCTCACACTGTATATACATATATAAAAAAAGAATTTGTTTTTGTTTTTTTAAACACCTTCAATTTCAGGGGGGGGGGTGCGGGGCTCCGTTGGCGGGGCTCCGTTGGCGGGGGGCAGCGCCCCTCCAAGACAATGGTAGGGGAAACACTGGGCTTATCTAAAGCCAGTTGAGTGTCACTTAAAATGTTTTGGCTCTATGAAACCTAATGTACTATGATTCTGTTTTCTTCAAGTTTGTATATTCTTGGTCGAATGCACTTATTGTAAGTCGCTTTGGATAAAAGCGTCAGCTAAATGTAATATCATGTAAATGCAGAGGCAAAATGTCACTGTGTGCTATGTGCTCTGCATGTGTGACCATTTAAAGAGGGTTTCATCCCTCCGATTCTATCTATCTGTTGTTTTAGGTGGATGAGGCTGTTGCCGTGCTGCAGGCCCACCAGGCCAAGGAGGCTGCTCAGAAGTCAACCACCCCCGCTGGTGTCCCCAGTGTCTAAGGTGTGTAACATTTTGAAGTAAAGATGACTCGGATGAAATTATATAGTATATAAATAATGAATAAATGAACTACAGAATAAGCATCAACATTTTTGGTCTTTTTGTCTTGCAGATTGAAACCTGCTTCACCGATGGAAAAAGAGAAAAAAATATTAAACATTGAAAAACCTAAAACTCTGAAAACATCGCAAAATGATAAATTATTTCTTACAAAAAAGAATAAAACAATTAATCTGCCAGGTCTATAGATGGTTCTACTAGACCTTGATAATAAACAAAAATGTGTTGAAAAAAATAGCAAAATAGAAAACAAATTGAGATTATACGTTCTGAATGCATTCCTCTGTTTTATGTCATGTTATTGTGTCAGTGCTCAGAATATCAGCCATGTTCAGGTGATAGCTGAGCATCATGAAGGGTGATTTGTATTGTAAACTGCTGGCTGTAATAAATTCTCATTCAAAATTCATGTTTAATTCCTCCGTTATTGTCCCAATTCATTTTCACATTTTGTAATTGGATAAATATTGATGCCAGTTTTGATAATGTGTGACGGAACAGATTCGGAAGCTGTTTTCCTGAGTTGGTGTTTGTAGCTGCAGGTTAATGTTCATACTGTATAGTGGTCCACTGGTCCTGCCTATGGGAAAGACGTTATTGTTTTCTTCCACCAGGTGTCCCTGTTTTCTTCTCACGTCACTGGCAATTTTGGTGTATGTACTGATGGTAACTCATTAGCACTTTCTTTACAATCATAGACTTGTGCATCTGTTAAAAACGTTCTTGGAATAGCCACTAAGGCATCCTATACAGCAGTCAGAAGTCTATAGGCTTTTGTATGTATTGCTTACTGTGGACAGATCCCAATGGTAAGTGGCTACATTGTTTACAGCTGTCTAATTAGTGCAACTCATATCCCCACACAAAGTGGAAAAGCTTTAAGTGGCAACAGGTCCGAACGTTTAACATTGATTTGGATGACATGGATTTTCACATTGCAAACTCCACCAATTTTTCTACTGTGATACAAAATAAATTTGAGACGCTGCTCCAAATTCAATTAATTCAAAGAGTTGTATGGTATTTTCTTTTAAAGAAAAGGGCATTGACTTGAGAATGGAAGTGAATGTGCATTCCATCGCACGATCAGGAAAGGCCCTCTGTGTGCATCATAGGCCGTGGGTGTTTCTCAATCGCGAGTACGCTTGCTTGGTAGCACATGTCTGCCGAGCATCTTGCTTCAGAAGCGAGGCAAGAATACTTCCTGGCATTCGGAAAACGAAGGGTGGAACACGCTAGCAAGTGTGCGTCATATGAGAGGCCCCGTCTTCAGTGGCGTTTTTATATGTACAAAAGTGGTGGGGCACAAAAAACGTAGATGTCTATATATAAGCTTCTGCAGTGACGTGCAGTGAGGGTCATGGCTGCTGAGGCACTGGCACTGACTCTTCAGGTTTACAAATATTATATTTTGACCTAAACCAAAATATAATATTATTTTCAAAAGCTTTTTTTGTCTGATGCTTCGATTAATTTTAAACAAACAGTTCAACAAAAGGATACCCAAAAAATGTAATTTTATCATTTAAATATTGAATTGTTCTCTCTTAGTAAGATCCCATTTTCAATAAAATTGCGGTCTTACCTTGACTTGAAGATGAAGTCCATTTGCCTATCCTTCTGGACAAAAATCTCTATTACTTTTTTGTAAAAGTCCTCCTTATCTTCTTGTAGTTTCAAAAGTCTATCATAAATCTAATCGATAGATTTATGATAAAAAAATTATAAAAGTAGGGTAGACATGTGGATATTATCCGGCTGAACAAAACGTGCATTTATCTAACAGGTACGTTTTCCACAGATCTTATTTACAGCTATTTTCTAAAATCCTATGGAGAAACCTCATTGCTTTTTTGCAGCTTACTTCCTGGTTTTAGGACGCGTCACTGCAGCTCTCTCGTCTCCTCTTCAAGCACCACACTTTTCGCGGCACACGTACTTACAGCCAATCAGCTCTGAATGATGTGAGATGACATATGGTGGGGATGGCACCTCTGTGCCCCTATGGTCTTTTTTTTTTTGCCACACACATTTCATTGAAAAATACTCTGAGCATGCGCAGTGTAGTTTTTCCAGTCACCGTTCACTTTGACAGTGAGAGGGAGGGGCACGATCCGGTTTTGTCCCACATGGCTCAAAACGGCACTGTAGACACTAATTAGAAGAACACAGACTAAAACAGCAATGTACAGACGAATCAGGTGATTAAACATGACCTTAAAATATATTTTATATTTGTTTTTATTTCTTTTTTTGCATATCTTTGCATTTTTTGTAATCATTATGTGTAATACTTTCTGCTGACACTAGGTGGGGCTGTGCCCCACCTGCCCCTAATGACCAGTCGCCACTGCCCGTCTTACATTTTCCGTCACAGATTTGGGGAAATTGGTCCGTGCGCAAAGCATTGTGGGGATTTTAAGACCGCGGAGTCTACTCATGTGCAGCCTCGATATCTCTCCAAACGGAGTACGCCGGGCTCGGTAGATTTCCAAGTATGCCGGAGATTGGAACAGTACTTCGGCGGCACTCGATGACGTAGTATGCTTGAAATAGTGGCTCTGCAGCAGCTTTACTCGCGATTGAGAAACACCCCCCGTGTCTCAATTCAGGGGCTGCACCCTTCGGAGTACGCAGCCTACGCGGTCCACGGAGGACCCAGCCCACATAAACCGGGTAGGCTGGACCGAGCGGCCTACGAAATGAGACGGTCCAGCCTGCGGAGCGCTACGTATTTACGTCACGTGATACGCGCTGTTCGGTTGCGTTGCTCCAGCAGCCTGCTAGCAAATTAGCTTACAAGCTAACTCAGCTGAAAAGGATCCAGAAACTTTACTTTTACATTTTTTGGAGATCACCGTCGGCGAGGTAAATAAGATGAAGCTGTTCCTTTAGCCCCCAGTAATGTTACATTAGTAAGTTAACAAGTAAATTATATATAGCTTTAATCATATTATTTTATATTTAAAATAAGTCTTAATTTGTCTGTACTAATAAAACAATGTTTTTTAAATGAACAAAAGCATGTTGTATAGATTGATTCTTAACAATATTAGTGTTCTCATCTTAATAGCTGTGATCATAACAGTTTATATTCTCCTTCTTCCCCTAAACCTGCCCAGATGATGTCCCACTGACCCCAGGTCAGCACCTCCAGGTCCAGCAGCACCGTGACCCCCGCTCTGCTGAAATACACAATTAAAGATTTTCTATTACCTATTTTTTGTATTAATAAAATTAAACTGAAGACAGTTTAATGACCTAGAGATATCCTATTATTACACTGCTTATGTACACATGTTGTAAATAATGGTTAAAACCTCAGTAAATGAAATAAACAATGTGTTTAACAATTACAATGTAATATTGTAATTTCATTTTATCACAAAGTAGAGGTAAGAATATATCCACCCTCTCTCTGCAGCTTCATGTCTTCTATTATGATAACTTTCATCATTGAGACAGAGGAAATCAATCATGTTATTTAACATCACCAGCAGTAAAACAAGTATCAGCAAAAGTGTGTTTATCGAGTTGTTTATTTGTATTATATGTGCAGCAAGTATATAGAAGAAGCTGTTTGGGGAATCAGACAGACTCAAGCTATAATCGTTACATATCTATTAAAAGAAAAGACACATACAAAATCATATTCTGAAACTAAGACACAAGTCTGTAGGACGGCAGTAAGCAGAGGTCTGGGTGGAGGATGTTCCTGATCGTCGTTTTGCTTTCTCCAGCACCTCGGGGGGTCCAGGTGGACGGCAGCTCTGTCCTGATGATCCGCTGGGGTTAGGGGTCCTTCTCCAGCACCACGGGGGGTCCAGGTGGATGGCAGCTCTGTCCTGATGATCCGCTGGGGTTAGGGGTCCTTCTCCGGCACCACAGGGGGTCCAGGTGGATGGCAGCTCTGTCCTGATGATCCGCTGTGCACTTTTCAGATTAGGGGTCCTTCTCCATCAGATCCATTTCTCCAGAATTGTCCTATTTACAGAGAAAAACAAGACAAAAAGAAAAAAGTGAATTAATCATATTAAACACAGGGTTGCAAAAGTATTATTGCAAAATGTAACTCAAAGCATTTCAGACAAACAATCCCTAAAGAATCATTTAAAATGATGTACTGTTCTGGTTTTTTTTAAACTAAAGAGATGAAATGACAGTCACACTTGCATCCCTTTGACAGCACGGCACAAACTAACATCAAGCAAAAGGCTGCTGTCTACAGCAGCTACACGTCAGGGTAGCATTTTATAAATCCCAACGTACTGTAGGCTATACCGGTCTAAATGTGTTCACTTTGGTCTATTTATGTAATATAAAGTCTAACTTATCTATAACAGAGCCAAGATCTCTGTATGACTTTATTAAACTTCTGAATTTAATAAAAAATAAGTGTAAACAACAGTGCAGTACGTCCCGCTAGCTAGTTAGCGTCACTAACGTCACATATGTATCCGTATTATTTAACGAAAATGTACGTTTTAATGCCCCTTGGGTTTGACGTGTGTGACATTAGTTAATTTAAAGTAAGTTAAAACCCAATACTCACATTTATTAGTGATTCCTCCGCTTGCTGCTGCTTTTAAATCCACTCTGCTGGGGAGACCGGAAGCCATTTAATTTGAAAAAAACTCAGGTTGAGGTCGAATACTCCAAAAAAACAGCTCCTAAATTCTAACCCTATCGTCTATTCCTTGACCTCGGAGTGAAACGTCATGGGGTTAAGGCATAGTGGATAGGAGAATTCAAAAGGATTTAGTAGAAGAGACTGCGGTACTTTAGAGAATCCGACTGCACTTTCACTATCCGACGTGTTTATGATGCGCCAGCGGAGGTCATAAATGTGCGCCTGCTGCTGTGGGGAAACTATGGAAACTACAGGTGTCTATACAGCGGACTACAACATGGATGTTTAATAAGAACGAGGGACTACTGTAAACTAGTGATGTTACGTATTGCGCGGAGGCTTCGGAGCGTGTGTCGAGTAATCCCCGAAGCTTTTTGTGAAGCATGTATCGAGGCTTGTATCGTTTTGGGCCAGTGACGTCATCGATGACAAACGAAGCCTCGCTGCCTGTCGATACCACGTGACTGCTTCAGAAAGCGATTCAGATTGGTTGAACCGTTGAACCACAACGCTCATAATACCCATGGATGTATAATAAGAACCATATTACCCCTCCTGTACCCGGGTCCGCTGGTGACACGATGGAATTAAAAGAGCTCAGACCCTCACTTATATAGAGGTCGGAACATGTCATAAGTATAAATAGATACAAGCATAAATAAATGTAGGAACATGAATAAATACGATGGAGTGTTTTCAGGGAGATTCAGTGTGCGGGCTGTGGCTCAGCTGGAAAGCAATTGACTCACGACCGCAGGGTACCTGGTTCAACGACTGAACAATACGTATTTGTTGTTGTTTATAAAAGCTACAGCTAAATGAGATAATGTAGTTAATAAATGTATTCTTTGATATGGTTTAGCCTTTCTCAGGCTACATGGTTACGTTTATGAATATGATCAAGGAATACAAATCCCTCTTTGCAATGTTTACCAGCCTCCTTGGCTTTTCAATCACAATCATTAAATTGGAATAAACACAATATTGTTAACATGAAAATATGTGTTTATGTTCGTTGTTTAGAGTTATTCTAAGGCTTTACTCATTGGGAACTCGGTATGAGATAGAGCACACTATTGAGATGTCAAATCTGCCTGTTTTACACACTTTGACCAACAGGGGGGTTTGTGTTCAAATGAAGCCCATGATGAAGCCTCATGAGATGAACCCTTTTGCGAACCAATTGGCTGGAAAGCTTCAAAGCTTCATAAGGCTTCATCTCGCCATCACTACTGTAAACTCATCTAGAGACTCTGCACCGTGCCCTGATGCTGTTGTTTTATGCTTTATGAACGGGGACAACAGAGAAACATATTCTTCATGACCAAAGTTGGAATTGAAATAAAAAAGGAAAGTGAAACTTATGCTCGTCACCCTCTCCCTCCGGTCCACATTAATACAAATGGTCCCAATACGTATGATTGTATGAACTATGAAAATATCTTAAAATCAATACAAATGTATTTATTATAAACGTTAGTCCTTAACATCTATCACTGTGTATATCACCATTCAAACATCTTTTAAAAGTTGAACAAACCCCACACAGCTCAGTAAAGACTGTGAAATGTTGACTTTATTTGATCATTTCAGTAAAAACTAACGTTCATATTTCTCTATTTGATTATAATACTGATGAACGTTCAAAACAAAGCACGTTGGCAACTTACCACATACGCTTTAAAATGCTTAATAAGCACCGTAACTTTCATGATATCATTTCTCGTTCATAATCGATTGTTTCCGTGAACGGCCGACTGTTGTATGACGGCAAATGCCGCAGCCGCAAGGCATTGTGGGGCAGCATTTTCTCCTCTCCTTTCGGTTAGGGAGGTCCAGTGGTTCCTAAGCTAAAGGAGGTTATAAAGGGAGTTTGAAACCTCCTTTCCTATCATCTAGAGAATTCGAACGGCACTTATCATGGCTGCCACCGAGGGACTTCCGGGTCATTTCACTCCGTTAGGAAGGTTCCTAAGCTAAATGGACTATTCGACCGCAACCCGGCTCTTCTTGGTGAGCCGGATCATTTGGCTCGGCTCACCAAGAAGAGCCGGCTCTTTCGGTTCCCAAACGGCTCTTCAGTTTACCACATATTATACCTTTTATAATTCAATCAAATGTAGCCCTGTTTTGACTAATGATTTATATGTGTACACATATCACTTAAATTATTCAATACATCCTTTGTACTGAAGTATTCAAAAGTAAAAATGACATGTTTAATATCAATTATTTGCTGTGGCCAATTGTTTTCATTGCATTTACAGACCCTTGTATCTCTCTGATACCGCCCAATGAATGCACTGACTTGTCGAACCACGCTACACAAAGCAGATAGCAACACCTATAAAAACTTAAGCATAGACATTTAAAAAAAGGGGCTACTGTATCGACATTTTAAAATTATATTTAAAGAAAAGGCCCTGACAAAACAGCAGGGCTCTATTTCAGTATTAACTATAGAAAAAACGACAGCAACAGCTGACATCAAATCTTTGCTGAGCCCAAGGATAATCATAAATAAATAACAATGAAAATAAATATATTGCAATGCTCAGTACAGCAGCATCCAACCGTCTCTAATCATAAAAAAACTAGGGCTGTCAGTCGATTAAAATATTTAATCGCGATTAATCGCATGATTGTCCATAGTTAATCGCGATTAATCGCAAATTAATCGCACATTTTTTATCTGTTCTAAATGTACCTTAGAGGGATATCTTTCAAGTTTTTAATACTCTTATCAACATATGAGTGGACAAATATGCTTTATATGTTTGTTTATTATCATTTGAACAATGACAAATATTCTCATGAATATTAAACACAACAACCTCTGAACATTACAAATATTCGCCTCAATTCAACCTGGAACCTCTCTCATACAATAATACTGTGTGCGTGTGCGTGTGTGTGAGAGAGTGTGTGTGGAGACACTGTGATGGATCGTTGGAGCTATGTGCAGCTCAAGGCATATATGCTCGAATGGGAGCTGCCTGGACGCTGCAATCATGTTGCGCGTACTATCCGTGCTGAGTGTGCTGACTTTTCGTACAATGTCCCACTGTCTGGCTACCTGCATAAAGTCAAGTGCTCGGCGCAGTTGTCGGCGAACTGTCATTGAAACAGCTCCTTATATCCGTTAGCGCAGCTAGCTAGCACCAGATGCTAACAACAACAACACGTAAGGTGTGCCTCGCTCGCGCGAGTCGCGCCACACATACACACACCCTCCCGGTCCTCCCGATGGCCAGTCCGGGCCTGCCAGTGAGCGTGGAAGTGTGGTCTGCCACAAGCGGGCCGCAGGAGCGGGGCTGTCAGCATCAGCTTGTAGATGGTATTTTACACTCGATGCACTCTGAAACTACGGCGGCCGAGGACAAAAAATACACATGCGTTAATCGCGTTAAAATAATTAGTGGCGTTAATTTTTTTTTGCGTTAACGCGTTATTAACGCGTTAACTTGACAGCCCTAAAAAAAACATAATAAAAATAAATGTATTGCAATGCTCAAAACAGCAGCATCCAACAGTCTCTAATCCTTGGATATTACATGTCACTGCATGCATGCACGGAGCAGCTGTAGCGCGGAGATCATCATATCATTCTGTCTTGTATTACTTAACAAAAAAAAAAACGGCTCGTTCGCGGGCGCGAGCCGGCTCCCGTCGTTCACTTAAAAGAGCCGGCTCTTTGAGCCGGCTCTTTCGCGACCGACACATCACTATCAGGTAGAGACCGGTCTCAAGTCAGCACCGCTGCAGACTCGCTGTTTGAGGGCTTGATAGCCCACTCCCCGTCCACACCGCTCCACACTCGTTGGTTTGGAACAGCACTTAATGTGGCGGATCCTCCGCGCGAACGCGCAAACGGAGGGGCAGTGTGTGTTTCTCAATCGCGAGTAAAGCTGCCTCAGAGCCACTATTTCAAGCATACTACGTCATCGAGTGCCGCCGAAG
>CALSBW010001446.1:316578-334525 GCA_943590975.1 Lindbergichthys nudifrons
CACCCGGATAAGTGTGCAAAATTTCAGGTCCATCCGAGTTACGCGGCGACTATGTACATTTTTCAAAAACTTAATTTTCACAGGTGGCGCTAGCGAGCATGTCGGAAATTTTGCAACTATGGAATCCAGAATGTAACATTTTTCACCCGTCCTGGCGACGTTGCCAAATGTCGCTACGTGAACAGTGTGGTAACCCCCTCAAAAACAGCTCTAAACCGCAGAGCAAGAAGAAGAAGAATAAGAATACCACGGATAACAATAGGTCTTTGCACTTCGTGCTCAGGCCCTAATAAGAATAAGAATACCACGGAGAACAATAGGTCTTTGCACTTCGTGCTCAGCCCCTAATGACTTCTGTTAAATGTTTTTTAAAGCCCACTATATTTGTTACTATATCTGTTAGTGTTCACATGTGTTGTGACAATACAGTATAACCAGATACAAAATAAATGCCCAATACATTCAGTCCTTTGCGTTTCTATGTGAGAGTAAATGTGTGATTCCTGTGCCATGTGCACAAGATACTAAGGGCCGTAGAGGTGCATTGTTCAGAATGTGGGATCTTTTTCTACAGTGGTGTAGATTTGACTACAATTGCAGTAAGTTCTATACATGTACAGAATGTGTGGGACCGCATGCTCTGCAGCCCCCTCCAGCCTCTGTGGGTAGATTATGGGTGTGTGTTTCTGTTGGTAGTAATGTGTTTGTGTTTCCACAGCTTGTTTTATGGCCAAGGTGTAACCAAGACACAGATAAACACATACATATTCAGGGTTGGACACGTCAGTGCAACACTAAAATAACAGACATTCTTTCTCCACCTGTACAGGTCCAAGTTATTTGCTGATTTTAATGGTACATGACTAGATTGTTTTACTCAGGGTGCGTACGGGTGCTGGAAATCCTTGAAAATACTTGAAATTGTACGAGGTGTTTTCAAGGTTTGAAAAGTGCTTGAATTTTGGGAATGGTGCTTGAAATAAATGCTTTACTTCGCTTTTTAGATTAAAAGAAAATAAAGAAGTCGGAGAGCGCTTAATTGCTTCGCTTTTACATAAAACAGCTCCGCTCCGGCCTTCCCGCGCAATGCGCGTGACCGGCAAGTGTTTTTGTTACGTGTGTGACCTGGGCATTCTGATGAGAATGATAGATGACAGTATGCCAGGAGGTTGCCATTTCAACGAGCGTTGGCTAGCAGAAGACAAATACAAGCCATGGCTAAGACGAGGGTCAAGCGAAGCCCAAGAGTAGCCTCCTGCAAAGTGTGCAACAATAACGATGCGAGAGTCTGCGCTGACGAGCCACACACCACACGAAAGGTACGCCGTAGTAGAGCATTTTAGATTAGGCTATCGTTGCATGTAAAATACATGACACTTTTCTCTGTGCGCGGAAAAACAAGCTCGCCAAAATGTCTTCACTAGTCTGGCAGTATTTTAAGTGTCCGAAAATGACAGTAAAATAGCGGTATGCAACGTGTGTGTGAAGCAGAAATCCTGCAGCTCCACCCGCTGTGACGGACCACATTAAGAGTTAGACCTAACACACTTAGCTATTTGATCTACCTCTGGAACAAGCTAAACTAGTTATAAATATATTTATTCTTCACTGTCGGGTCACTCATTACTGGATCAGTGAGCTGCAGGAGATACTGACGGGCTGTCAGGAGAGAGAGGGAGAGGGAGGAAAAGAGAGCGCTTCCGCTAATTTCTCCCATGTTATTATCCCAAGTTAATGTAAACTTGAATAATGTACTTCATTTGAATGTAATAATTATGTTGGTTGGTTGGTTTCAAACCGTTTGTGGAAGCGCCAGTGAATGAGCCCCATTAACTGAGTTTTAAACATCACTTTAAATGGAAGATCCCCATAGGCCCCGCCCACTCGATCGGATCGGCGATCGGTATCGGCCGATACTGATTCCGGCGATCGGCCCCAAAATTGGCGATCGGAGCATCCCTAATAATTGTATATGATATGTTTTATAATGATTGATCATGAAAGTGTTATCAAAGCTGGTAAAGGTGCAGCTAGTTTGAATGACTTTGTATACTGCAGGGTAGCTTGTGGATTTACTCCAGGTGGAACTAAAGTCTGATTTAACACTTGATTATATTTCACATCATTCATCCACATCTGTAAAGTAACTAAAGGTATTAAATACATGTAGTGGAGTCAAAGTACACCATTTACCTCTGACTTGTGTTTACTGATAACCTAAAAGTACCTCAAAAATAGTAATCAATAATGTATTGAAAAGTTATTTGGCTGATTGTTTTATATTGGCTCAGCCAGGTTATATGGGATGCCCAGTCTACGTACAGATGGGTCACTCATTTTGAAATATTAAACTTAGTTTTCTTTTCTAAACATTTTTAATTTTTCATCCTCATGTAGAATGCTATTATGAAACACACATTTGGTTGTTTATAGCATCTGATTTAATATGAGGTAGGGAAATAATCATTTGAGTATAAGTATGTGTATATAAATATGTAAATTACAACAGCTGTAAGATGCTTGAAAAGCTTGAAAATGCACCTTGAAAATGCTTGAAAAGTGCTTGAATTTGACTTTGGAAAAGGTGTAAGAACCCTGTTTACTGTTGGGCAGTTAATGCAAATAATACAAATATTTGTATAGCGCTTTTCTTGGACTCAAAGTCGCTTTACTATATAAGGGAGGGTTGGGTTTGGGGGAGTTCAAAGAAACAAGGGCAAACAAAGATGATCAACGGGCATGGATTGATTTGGGGCGGGGGCGTTGGTTATGAGTAGACAGAGGAGAAGAGATTTTATTGTCTTTTTCGGACACCTTAAAAAACTGCCAGACTGGTGAAGCCATTTTGGCGAGCTTGTTTTGACGCGCACAGAGAAAAGTAGGGATCGGTATCGAGAACCGGTACTAAGTCAGTACCGGTAGCCGATTGGACGGTATCGGCATACCGTTAAGCCGCTGGACAAACGGTGCTGCTATCGGTATATGAATTACGCTACTTCCTCAGTTTAAACAATTCTGGTTGGTTGGGAACCCTCATCCTGTGTGACGTATCCGGTTTGAGTGCCCCTCTGATTGGCCACTGTGAATGCCACTCGTCATCTCTCCTAACAGCGCTCTTATTATTGTGAGACTCCCGGGGGCAGACGCAACATCTTGCAAGAAACAGCGTCTAGGGATGTCCCGATCACCTTTTTTTGCTCCCGATCCGATTCCGATCATTTGATTTTGACAATCTGCCGATACCGATTTTTCCCGATCCGATCTTTATGCAATGCATTAAGAGAAAAAAAAGGTAACAGATAACGGCTGGTCATCCAACGCGATGAATTCAGCTATCTTGGCTGTTATTTTTTTGGCCTTTTCACTGTTCTGGGGCAGTTTCTCTTTCCTTTTAAAAGTCTCTGAAAGTGTCGGTTGTTTCAGTGCCATTACCTGAGTGGCCGTTGTGTACTCGTCGTGTTGTTGTTGGTGTTTGTATTAGATTGGTCATGTTGAACGTAGCTCTGTTCTTTCCACCACGCGGAACCTCCGCCTTGCAAACATTGCATCTGGCTGTTACACTGCCTTCGCTTTCAATTTTATAATACTTCCAAACTCCTGACATTTTCTCTGTCCCGACTCCCGAGTCACCAGCTGAACGTAGCCTCTTGTTAGCTTACTGCTACTATTAGACACTGCGCTCTGCCCACTCTGTTGCCAGATTTGAGAGAAATAAGCAACCAGGTCTATGAAAACAAGCCCAAAAGAAGCAACACATACATGATGTTGTGTAATTTTAAACCAAAACTAAGGCCTCAGGATGACTTTAAGACGTGAACATGGTCATTTTTGTTTTGTAACATTAAATAAAATTATAAAAATATTTGATAAAAAAATGTAAAAAAATCCCGATCCCCGATTTTTTTCTCCCGATTCCAATCTTTTGAAAATCACGTGATCGGCTCCGATCCCCGATCACGTGATCGGATCGGGACATCTCTAGTCTCAAGACTTCTTAACATTTAACAACCTATTAATGATGCATATCCACTTAACGGGAAGAAACTCAGCTAACAGACGATATTAACCATTTTTACCTAAACGGAACAGAAGTCCAACTCCAAGTCTAAATCAACACTTAGCGAACGGGGCTAACGGCTACTTTAGCACATAACTGGCAAAAGCGATCTTTTCTACGTCATGCAATCTGCACAAACGACATATCACATGACAGCTGAGATTCCACAGATTCCATTGGTATAAGTCTCAGAACTCACTGAACTAGCAGCCAGGAAAGAGCAAGAAAACAACTTCACTTTACGTAGCCATGATGATAATTATGTCTTACCTTTGCTGTTTTGTGATCAAAAGTTGTGTTCAAGGGCATAAAAACGCTGCTGAAGGTTGTCTCTGTGTAACTTTAAAATGATTACTGATAATCCATCATTACAATTATAAATAATAAATGCAATAAACAGATTATAATGGTTAGCCGACCGGAGCTTCCGGTTTAGGAGGTGCGCACGCAGCGTCTCGTTTTAACTGAATGTTTACATGGATTTATGAACTGCCCCTAATTACCGCCCCCCTTCCAGAGACATACTGTCAAACACACTCATACCTGTTTTGTATGACATTGAAAAAGTTACATTAAATAAAAAATAAATTACAATAAAATGACTGTTTAATCTTCATGTAATCATGTATAATTTTGAGCAGCAAATTATTGAAAAGTATCGATAAGCAGTATCGGTATCGATAAAATCCTAACGATACCCATCCCTAGAGAAAAGTCTCATGTATTTTGCGTCATCTGATCGGCTCTCCTGATTGGCCTTTATAGAGAGCACCCATCACACTATTAAGAGTGAATATCGGCCGATAACGACCGGCGGCCGATAGATCTAATTGCAAGATATATATCTTTTTTGCTGTTTTCTCTTTTGACATTTAACATGCTTTGGCTGTGTTTTCAGCTGATGCTATTTATTCTATCACTATCTAGGTTTATTTATCCCCTATAAACTTTGTTACCTGGAAAATTATTATTATTATTTATTGATCCTCTTTTGAAACTGCTGTTGCAAATGTTATTTAAAGTGTTGCTGTCTGAATTGCTGCTGCATTAGAAACCGGTTTACTAAGGAAAAGTCTTGCCCTACTCTGCCGAGCATTATCTCACACTTCCTCCTGTGTGCCATTATCAGCAGAGCCTTGTCACTGTTGATCTTCCAGACACATCAGAGCCCTGTCTCTCTGCGTCAACACCGCTCAAGGTTGTCAACCTTCTGTCCTCTCCTCACAGCTTTGTGACTGTCTCATCAGCCATGTAACCCTGCACTACCAGCTGTGATATTGACTGAGCCAAATGTCAAGACCTATCAGATACATAGGAATACTGCATTGTTTATTGAACAAACATTAGAGTTTTAGAAAGCCGGGTTTAGGGAATAATTAGCAGGAAGTAAGCAGTGCACTATGTCATCATATTCAATTCAGTTCTCATATTGGTCATTTTTTTACAGTACGTCCTCCATTCCTGAGGACAGTTTACACCTTGTACCTTACATTTTACCTTAGGAATTTATACAGGTAAAATTATTATAATTACAAAAAAAGTCTGCTGACTAGACTCTGATAAAATAATCTAAACTTATGGTCCACTAACTAGCTATTTCCAGAGCTTTTGGTTCCTATCTCAGGGTTTTAATTGGTGGATAGAGATAGCTCAGTTCACGTAGCCTGAAGCTGAATTCATACGATACGTGATTTGCTCTCTGCTCACCGTGAGGTTCGGCGCAGAGCCTTGCGGTGAAAAGGCAAGCTAAGTTTTGTTTCTATGGTTACCTGCTTGCTTTTTGCAGTTACATACAGCTGTTATGTGATTGTTTGTGCATCAAAAGTTCATCAGCAGTAACCAGGTCAAAGTTGAAATAATATGAACTTGGAGTTCAGTGACCAGCAACAATTTCAAGCAGTGTGGGGCGCTGACGGTAGTTTCACAGAGAATTCTATTCAAACGACATTATCTCAACCCAGCATCTAGCAAGAGGTTTACATGTGTTTGATGATCGATAACCTTTGTGGACTTTTTATTAACCATTTTCGCCTCCAGCAAAGAAGGCCAACTAGTACTAGTAGTATGCTGTAAAGTTGTATATGTACTTTGTGCACATGTGTGTGAACCACGTTGCCTGAAGTTTCATGATATTCCTGTAATTGACATGTTGTGAATTTGACATAAAACCAGCAAAGGCAGGAAGGAACAAAACTGCTTTCATAAAAAAACTAAAGGAGCTTTAAATGTTATGAAAAATTAAATGAATTTACTCTGGTTTAGGCAGACTTGTGGAGAGTGCATTATAGATAATGATTACCTAATTTTCTTTATTTCTTTTACAATTTGAGGTCAAGCTTTTAAGAATGCTTTTCTGGAAGTAAAAGGAAATTTGGCTTTCATCTCCTTATCACTGTGAGTGAGTTTTGATATTGAATATTATATATGTATATTGAAATCTCTCCTTTCTGTTCTTCTCTCCCCCTTTACACTTCCTCCCCCCCTCTTGCCATTTCCCTTTATTTCCTCTTTTGCTTTCTCCAGGTTCTGTTGCTGTTTTGCAGCAGGTGACCCCCACCCCTCAGCCAAAATCCGTTTATTAGATGTGACCACAAGGTTGATCAGGAGAAGCCACCATGTCTTAAACCCAGACGGGCCCTCTGGAGCCCTGTCCCCCCACCCTGGATCCCCCTCCCCCTCCCCTATCCACCACCTTACCCCTTCTCCCAGCCCCATCCCACTTCAACACCTCCCTCCACATGTGAGGGACAGGCTTCCGGGCTCCGGCTCGCCTCTGGCACACCCCCCCTCTCCCTCAGTAGAGATGAGCCTGGAGAAGCACCAGCAGTTGGGTGGTGGTAGCGGAGGGGGGTTGGGCTCTGACCGGGACCTGCAGTCCACTGCTTCCTCCATCTCTCTGCCCTCTGTGAAGAAGGCCCCCAAGAAGAGGCGCTTCTCCCTGGCCTCTCTCTTCAGGCTGCGAGGCCGGGAGCCCAAATCAGGGCGCCAAAGGTCCCGAGATCTCCAGTACCCGGGACCCATTGGGCTAGTCGGTGTGGATGGCATCGCCAGCATTGAGAGCATCCACTCTGAGATGTGTAACGATAAGCACTCTGCCTTCTTCTCTGCGGCTGGGGCCGGAGCTGCCTCTGCTGCCGCCTCCACCTCATCTGCCTCGCAGCCTTCCTCCTCTACCACCACCTCCTCCTCCTCCTCCTCCTCCTCCTCTAAGGTGGGGGGTGCGGTGGTGGCAGATCTACTGGAGTGCCCGCTGTGCCTTCTGCTCCACTCCAGGGAGAGCTTCCCTGACATCATGACCTGTCACCACCGCTCCTGTATAGATTGCCTGCGGCAGTATCTGCGCATCGAGATCTCAGAGTCTCGTGTCAACATCAGCTGCCCCGAGTGCTCGGAGCGCTTCAACCCTCACGACATCCGCATGATCCTGGGTGACCGGGCACTCATGGGGAAATATGAGGAGTTCATGCTGAGGAGGTGGCTGGTGGCTGACCCGGACTGCCGCTGGTGCCCTGCGCCGGACTGTGGGTAAGAAGTGAATAAAATACACAGCATGGCAACAAAAAAAACGATTAGTAAGAAGGAAACTTTAAGCGATCTCTTGGCAATATACCTCCAGCTCTTAAAACATTTATGAACATAGGATTGCACTCTACACAAACCTTTCTTTAAGAAGTGATGATTTCGATGAGTTAGAAGAGGTGAAATATTTCCTCTCTTTTTGTAGCTTAGAATTAATTTAATAAACCTTGAATACTTAAAGGTGGGGTAGGTAAGTTTGAGAAACCGGCTCGAGATACACTTTTTGTTATATTCCATGGAATGCTCTTAACATCCCGATAGCAATGAATATCTGAAGTGCTTTGACAAAAAATCCATAAAAAAATGTCATCTGTGGAAGCTGTGGTACTGTAAAAAGCACGACCAATCATTTTAGCCGGCCCGGCTAAAATAGCTGGATGGCCTACCTGCCTGTCAGCCTTCCATCTGTGCACAAACTTATCTCGTGCCCTCATTGGTCATGTGCGCGTTCGTGTGTGTTAGAGGGGGGGCTCTGTAAGGAAGTGGCAGATTTTCTCCGGTTGTGTATTTTCAAATTCTAGCGATCTCGAGCCGGTTTCTCAAACTTACCTACCCTACCTTTAAGCAGCTCCATGTTTGTTTTGTTTTTGTGAGTTTTGTGTCCTGTATTTTAAAGGTTAAAAAACCAGTAGAATAAAACAACGTTAGACGTTTGTGTTGGATTAGCTTCCCTGTTATTATGTGCCGTGTTTTGGAGAACTTTGGGAAATGCACAGAAGGCAAATTTGAACCAATGCTGTTCTCCTGGAAACAATAACTTCAGCCTACAGTCATTTGGCCCACATAATCAGAAGCACCTTGTTCAGGCACACCCATGCAGCAAGTGAATCCTGTGTGGGGAAAAGAAAGGAAAATAAACCTTACATTTTCTATTTTTGTGTCTGTTTTTGACATATTGTTGTATTGATCTGACTTTGTCGAAAAATGACCTGAGTATATTCCTTTGCAGACCATACTCTTAGTAGTTTTCAGTGTGGTGGCTTCCCAACAGTGACTCTAAAAAACTTTCATTTGTCTCTGCTAAGCTTCACTGTCTGTCTGCATTCTGGACTGAGTCCTCTGCAGAGTAAAATTATCCATAGCGTAGGAAGTCTCCCAGGCTCTTCATGGCTCTGTGATCAAACTGAATCTGGGGTCATGCACAGAGGGGCTGGGGGGCTTCTGCTTCAGTCTATGTCACATGCTCCAGGGTTTCCCTCAAGACATTGGCTAGCCACTACAAACGTTTTCTGAACAACGTCTTTAGATTTGTCTCCTGTCTGTTAACTGGAGTCCTCATGCATCACATCACCTCAGCTGTCACTCTCTGTCAACCTGAGGGCAAACACACTCAGCGTTAAACACAGTAATTGAGGATGGACACAGCGTCACTACTCATGTCAAGAGTACTCTGCAGCCTCTATATGGATCACAATGCTGATGAAAGAGGGAGACAAAGTGCTTTTGTAGTTTGCCATTCAAAATGCTAATATACTGTGAGTGTAAAAAGAAGGATTAAGCTGGTATCTGTAAATTCTAACTTAGGCCCCAGCTAGATGAGTAGAAGTGTTTTGAAAAGGAACACAGTTCTTCATCATCTAGTCTCAATGTCAGCTGTCTAATTTTGTTGCTGGCGTTCTATATGCAACACATTTAATTAAAGGTGGGGTAGGTAAGTTTAAGAAACCGGCTCGAGATACACTTTTTGTTATATTCCATGGAATGCTCTTAACATCCCGATAGCAATGAATATCTGAAGTGCTTTGACAAAAAATCCATTAAAAAAATGTCATCTGTGGAAGCCATAATACTGTAAAAAGCTGGCCCGGCCCGGCTAAAATAACTGGATGGCCTACCTGCCTGTCAGCCTTCCATCTGTGCACAAACTTATCTCGTGCCCTCATTGGTCATTGAGGATTTATATCTCTGCATTTCCTGATATGTTTTGCTTGTCTTCTACCAGGTTCGCAGTCATTGCTTTCGGCTGTGCCAGCTGTCCTAAGATCACGTGCGGCAGAGAGGGCTGTGGCACAGAGTTCTGTTACCACTGTAAGCTGCTGTGGCATCCCAACCAGACGTGTGATGCAGCGCGGCAGCAGAGAGCCCAGAGCCTCCGCCTGAGGACGGTGCGCTCCTCCTCCCTCAGCTACAGCCAGGAGAGCGGAGCTGCAGGTGGGCTGCTCTTCTCTCTTTATCCTGTGCTCACACATTGCTAAACAGGAGCATAGATTATATGCAAGACATTACCACAATGGTAGCAGTGTTACATATGTATTCCATTTCATTGGATGATGGATTGAAGGGAATAGAGTGGTGCAGTGAAGACATTTTTACGTAGACCAACCAGGAAGATAGAACACTGGGGCTCCCTCGATAAAGGCAATTGCATTTTTCCATTGGATTTGGGGGAAAAATAAGATCTGTGGTAAACAAATGTTGATGTTACTTACACGTTTCCTCATATGGATAGTCTCCACATCTGAACACCTTTTTTATGATTTTTGAAGCATAAATGCAATCGCCAGAAGAAAAAAAGCTGACATTTCGTTATAATCAATCACCAAAAACATATACAAACCTATAAATGGTCAGTGAAACGCCCCTTATATTCATTTATACTGACTGCACAAAGACGATCATAGGAATCGGCGACAGAACGGCTTATGGCGCATTTCCACCGCAGGCCTCGCTCGACTTAGTACGGTTTTGTTAGGCCTTGTTAGGCCCAGCTCACTTTAATACTGCGCTTCCATTACAGTTTAGGAACTGGGGTAGTAACTATAGTAACGCAGTGTAGGCGGAGCCGTGACGTCATCTTCAATGAGCACCCCAGAAAAACAACACAGCCGTTAGCTGTTAGCACTCAGAGCTCACAGCTCCTCATATCTGTTCAGAAACTAGACAAAAGTTAAACAAATACAAACCACAGACTGCCTGTGTCATGGCGAATACAGTCGCTGCTTTATTTATGTCTGTATAGGTCGTTGTTGTGAGTGTGGACGGTCGGAGCATATACTGCCTTAGCTTAGCCAATCTCCATTCAGAAAACACGCATTTGAAAAGGTTTTTCGCCTGCCGTCTGTCTGCAGACTTGTCAAAGCATTAATTCATGGTTTTTACTAACCGGTATCAGTATGTTGTTACTTCGGCATCATTTTGAAACGTGTATTACAATTAAATCACGGTCAAATATGTCCATCTTGTTGTAGTTGTAGCCCCCTTGCCAGCGATTCTCTCTCTAGTTTAGCAAACTCAGCCCGACTCAGCCCTCTTTGAGGGCCAGAAAAAAGGTGAAAAAGTAGCCCGGGGCCAGAACTCGACTAAAACGGGCCCGGCACGACACGGCACGCTTAAACCGCGCTCCGCGCCATGATGAAAATGCGCCGTAAGTGTAGTGGAATATCGAAGTTGTTGTAAAGGGGGAGACAAATAAACAATATTGTTAGGTGTACACAGTTGGACATGGGAAACGCTGTGAGGCTGCTACCTCAGACGGGCCGAGACAAACATTTCACAGATCAATTGTGTTATTTGTTTCCATAACTCCTATGTTTTAACAAGCAACTTATCACGTCTTGGTGCACGACATCATTATATTATCTTCATTTGTAAAGGATTGTTTAAAAGCCCAGTTTCAAAGTTCTCTACAATAAAACACATTTCAAACACAGAATTGTGTAATATCTGCACAACCTATCGGCATGGAGAACGCTGTCAGTTTAAACCTTAATCTGTCTTTCTGTTCACCTCATTATTTATGAGAATACATATCATAAAATCAAGCATTGTAGCCTGTAATAATTATAAAACATATTTGAGGGGTTATTTGCAATAACATATATGTATTATTATAATTTATTTTAAATGTGTGCAATAAGGGAGTATCAAGCAGGTGTTTGTTTATTCATTGTAAGATTGCTATTTATCTGTTTTTGAAAATGAACTGAATATTCATTTTTATTTTTCTCTTTTCATCCTACTGCTATGATGTTGCAGTTTCTCATTTCTCCCGTTTCTGTGCGAACTCATGTGTGTCCGTGGATGACCGCACATTTACCTGCCAAGTTTGTTTTTTATTAATCACAAACTTTGCTTAGAAATCGACATACGCCATCTTTTGAGCATAGTCAGCAGTGTTTTTAGATTTACAAAACTGGTGGGGCATATATTATATTTATATATCTATCTATGCTCCCTTGTCTCCTCTTCACAACTACACTTTTTACGGCACACACACTTACACTTACTTTGCCCCACTTGTGATTAATTTTATGCCGCACACATTGAATAAAGAAATACTCTGAGCATACGCAGCATACTTTCGTAGTACACACTCATTTTTGAGAGAGGGGCTTGCCCCACATCGCTCAACCCGGCTGAAGCAGCAATGTAGAGACCGCTAAACATGATCTTCAAAATATATTTTAACATTTATTTTCTACTGAACAATGATTGTAATTATTTTCTACTGATTGTAGGTGGGGCTGTCCCAACTGCCCCTAATGACGAGTCGCCACTGAAACTTTGATATGATGCACACTGAATAGTTTTCTCTCTTTCCTTTCAGCTGATGATATTAAGCCATGTCCGCGCTGTGCTGCTTACATCATCAAAATGAACGACGGCAGCTGTAACCACATGACCTGCGCTGTGTGTGGCTGTGAGTTCTGCTGGCTGTGCATGAAGGAGATCTCAGACCTGCACTACCTGAGGTCGGTTTATTCAAACGCACACATCTTCATAAACCCAGATTCAGATAATGCCTATAATAGGACTTTGCCTAATTTGGTACAAAAGCCAATCCTAACTTAAAGGAAACCTATCATGCTATATTTAAATGATATATTGTAGGGCCATACCTATATAAGGTATATTTATACGTTTCTGTTTTCGAAATACAAAACAGATCATGCATTTTAGCCATGCCTCATTTCGCTCTATGTGCTGTTTGCTGTCTACGGGTCTGATTTTGTGAGCTGCAGCTGACCACGCCCCCCTGCAGGAGAGGGGAGACGTGCTCTGATCAGCTGCTGGGCTGTCAGAAGAGGGGGAGAAAAAGAGATCTCTGTCCTCCGTGTTATTATCGGCATATAGAGTCGTTATTCATTTGTTTTAAAGCTCAATAAATAACAAAGAAGAACTTTGACTTTTCTAATTTTGTCCGGAAGATTTAACCTGTTAAGCCCTGAGCCTGTTTTTCAGGTCTCAGGCTCGAAAATGACATTCCCAGAACAAATTACCATATCTTCCCTTCTAAAAGGGTTAAATTAATAATCTTTTTTCTCAAAGTAATGATAAACCTGTGAGTTGGATGTAGAAAAGTCAGAATCAATATAGATGTTTTTTATTTTAAAGAAAATTCAGATTTTACATAGTAAAAAACTGTAAATTATAGTGTCCGTCCAAAAATAATTGTGTACTTGTAGTGAAAACCACCCTTGGATGATGGGTTAGTAGACTAAAAGCTTTAGGAATCCAAAGTACAACATATAATAAGTACCCTGTATGAAGATTGATGCAAAACAAGTGACATTTGACCTTTTTAGAGAGATTTAGCAAAAAGAAACCACTTCTGGGGTCATTTGGGTAGATTTTCCATATCTCTGGCCCCCCTTGCTCGATTTTGATGGTTGACACCTCTTTCTGACCGTTAGAGCCAATAGAATCGAAGGGGGAGTCCCCCACACACACACGTTGTGAAGAGAAAAGGTGGGGGCTTCACGCATGTAATTTTGCATCAGAGTGGACCTATCTCTAGCTTTGACATCTGGAAACGGAAAAGCAGTTTTAATTCTTATGGATTATCAGAAATCATTTCAAAGGGACACAGACACATTAGATTAACCTATGGATTAACTTCAGCAGCGTTTTTATCGTTTTAATGCCATTGAAGACCACTTTGGAGAGACTACAGAGCCAAGGTAAAAATGTTAGCATTTTTAGCTACCTAGCGTCACCTGTTTTGATGTCCGTTTTTGCTTGTAACGTCGCAAATACGTATTATTCAGTGGTAATGTCGGTGTCAAACGATTCTGTGTCACCTCACGATGTGAATCGATGTGGTGAAAAGATAAATAATAAAGTTTTGTGAGTGATTTTCGTTGCAGTAAGGTGTTAGCATTTTTCGCTCGTTGCTAATTCAGAGGCTCAGTGTTAGCATTGTGGGTTTTCTTTTGAAAAAAAAAAAAAAAAGATCAGTTAGTTGAGTTTCTTCCCGTTACATGGATATAAAACATTCATAGTTTTATTAAATGAACATGCCCTCAGACACTGTTTCCTGCAAGATGTTGCGGCAGTACCCCGGTACCGGGGTCTCTCGGGTTTAACCGGTTAAACTTTAATGGACATCTTGACCTGCGAAAGAAACTGAAACTGAAACTCTGCCGCACGGTCCCCTCGTTCCTTGGAAGAGGCGAAGAGGTGGGTGTTTGTCATCTGCTGGTGGACTAACCGGAGAGAATTACAGTGCTTGCCTCGACGGGGAGGGATTGCATTGAATTAAAGCAGCGGGAGCAAACGCTTGCCTCGGGGAGGGAGAAAAAAAGCCACAGCGGAGAATAAACAGAAGGGTAACTATGTGCGGGAAGTCTTCTTCGCTGCTTTTGTGGCAGACTACAGCGCCACTTACAGGCCTGCCATATGTACTACAGCATCTCCAGTGCTTTCGAGCGGCAATGGCCGGCCGTGGCCCAACCCCACATTCCCCTGATAGGTGGAGAGTTGGCCCAATAGCCGTAGCGCCACTTGTGTGACGTCATAGAAGTGTTCAAATCTGGATCAGTCTGTATCAGATCCGTTGCAGCCCCTTTTTTTAGAGATTTGGGTATGGAGGAAAATAGAGAGGGTTGTGTTTTCTGACACTTGGTGGGTTCCCTGGAACACCGGGGACACATATTCATGTATAAAAGACGTACAAAAGTGCATTTTGCATGATAGGTCCCCTTTAAACATTGTTCAGACCTTGGTAAAGAGGCCTTCTTTAGATTTTAACATTAGTGTGTATTGTATTTTTGCTCCGAATTTACCTATGTGAAATAAAAATGTAGAAATTCAAGTTAAAAAAATTTGAATGTTCAAATTTAGATCCCAAATATTCAAGTTAAAAAAATTTGAATGGACAATTTCGGTGTTTAAAATTCGACGTCCAAAATTGCGATGCAACATCATCCAGGCTACCCAGACAGGATAAGCAATCGAGCCTGAATGCAATCGAACCGACTTCTGGCCTATCAGAGCACGGCTTTGTCAGTCATGTGATCACAACAACCCGGGAGAAAAAATGACGGAGAACAGCGGGGCTCGGGTAAGTAGTCAGTTTGTGCTCTTTATTTTACAAGCAGTGAGGGCTCGACAGCATTTGTATCTTACATTAGCTAGCTAAATGAGTGATGTAGCCTTGTGCCTTTCTGTTAGCAAGCTCCGTAGTTATCATTAATTGAAGTGAATCACAACGTTACCATGTCCTTTTGTGTGTGTGGTGGTGAAGGTTTGCAAAGTAACGTTAAGATCACTTCGGTTAGATAAGTCAAGTAGACCATGCTACACTATACAAATACTCTCTTACAAAAGCCCTGCATTTAAACATGTTAATGTTACTTTAGTAAAAGTATGCTAGTATAATTAGGAAAGTGTTGTTAAAGTATTTAAAGTAGACACAAGTTATACTATTATATTATATCATTTGTTTTATTGTTATTACCGATGCAAAAGTTGACTTAACTGTTGTAGTTGGAGCTAATTTTGAACAATGAGCTAACTAACTAATTACTTTCATAATGGTTTAATGTGCTGACTATTTTCTACATTAATAGATGAAGGTCTGGTTTGTTCAAACTCTCAAAATAGTAGGACATGCTGTCATAATTACCCAGAGTCCGAAGTGACACCTTTACAATGTTAAAGCTGTTAGATAAATGTAGTGATGTAAAAACTAAAATATTCAAGATAGTGTAGTGGAAAAGAGATAATGTTTTAAAAACATGTTACTAAAACAAAATCTCTTGTTTTGGACTGACAGTAATGATTCAAGAAATAGTAGATAAATAAATACACACACATCAATCTGTGTGCATTTGTTGTGGATGGAACACAACAAATGGTGCTCTTACCTGTGATGCCTCCTCCAAACATTATAACCAGACTGTATCATTCAAACTATAAGTAACTCAACTCAACTCCGACCCCCGAAGAATGTGGCAGGGAATTCAGGCCATCACTGACTACAAACCCACCACCCCCTCTCTCCCGTCAAACGACGTCTCCTTCCTCAACGAGCTGAATCATTTCTATGCTCGCTTCGACAGGGACAACCAGGAGACAGCGACGAAGGCTGTTCCCCCTGCAGATCACCAGCCCCTCACACTCTCACCTTCTGACGTCTTCACCACACTGAGCAGGATTAATGCACGCAAGGCTGCTGGACCCGATGGCATCCAAGGCCGCGTTCTCAGGGCCTGTGCTGGGCAACTGACTGAGGTCATGACGGACATTTAAAACCTGTCCCTGGCCCAAACTGTTGTCCCCACGTGCTTTAAAACCACCGCCATAGTGCCAGTGCCCAAACACTCTGCTGCAGCAGGCCTGAATGACTTCCGTCCCGTTGCACTTACACCCATTCTCATGAAGTGCTTCGAGAAGTTGGTCCTAGCACAGCTTAAATCCCGCCTATCACCGACACTGGACCCCCATCAATTTGCATACCGGACTAATAGGAGCACGGAAGATGCTGTTTCCATGACACTTCACACCGTCCTCTCACATCTGGAAAAAAAAACAACTCCTATGCAAGACTGCTGTTCATCGACTTCAGTTCAGCCTTCAACACCGTCATCTCCTCCAAACTAATCACAAAACTCAACAACCTGAGCATCGACGCTCCGCTTTGTAATTGGATTTTAGACTTTTTAACCAACAGACCCTAACATGTCAGGTTAGATAATCTCTCTTCCATGACCCTCAGCCTAAATACCGGTGTCCCACAAGGCTGCGTGCTGAGCCCCCTCCTCTACTCCATCTTCACCCACGACTGTACCCCTGTACATGGTTCAAACACCATCATCAAGTATGCAGACGACACAACGGTGATCGGCCTCATCCACAACAACGATGAGACGGCCTACAGGGAGGAGGTTCAGCATCTGACCGAGTGGTGTGCTGACAATAACCTGGCACTCAACACAACAAAAACAAAAGAACTAATTGTGGACTTCAGGAAATCGAAAGGCAACACACACACTCCCATCCACATAAATGGAACGGCGGTGGAGCGTGTGTCTAGCTTCAAGTTCCTGGGGGTCCACATATCCGATGACCTCTCATGGTCCAACAACACTACCAGCATAGTAAAGAAGGCTGACCAGCGTCTCTTCTTCCTGAGGAGACTAAAGAAAGATCACCTCTCTCCTCAGATTCTGGTGAACTTTTACCGCTGCACCATTGAGAGCATCCTGACCAGCTGTATCACAGCCTGCTATGGGAACTGCACAATGCTTAACAGGAAGGCACTGCAGAGGGTGACGAAAATCTCCCAACGCATCATCGGTGTCCCACTCCCTGCCATCGAGGACATCCAGGGGATACGGTGTTTGCAGAGGGCGCACAACATCTTCAAAGACACCTCTCATCCTGCAAACTATCTGTTCGTCCTCCTACCCTCGGGGAGGCGCCTCAGGAGCCTCCAGTCCAAGACCAGCAGGTTCAGGGTCAGCTTCTTCCCCAGGGCTGTTACCCTGTTGAACTCTGCCCGCTGATAGACTCAAGCCCATACCCACCACCCACCTGTTTATATATTTTACTGTCAATGCCGTTTACACTGTATAGATTCATCTTTTTATAGCCTATTTATTCTATTTATAATAATTCCATGTATAATTATTCTTAATATGTAGACTCCTGCACTGCTATTTTGCACTTCTGGTCAGATGCCTAAACTTACATTTCGTCACTAGTACATGTACTACGTAATGACAATAAAGTTGAATCTGAATCTGAAGTAACAGTTCTAGCTACTTGACTTTAGACAAACAATTCAAAAGACAAAATCAACACAATTTATTGAAAGACCAATCTTTATTTTACGGTGCCTCTCCTTTTGTTTGTATTATTAAACCCTGTCAATCTAAAAAACAGTTAACTTTATATTTCTTATTGTCCAAAGCATCTATTACACTATTTGTTCCCCTCCCATATTCACAGGATGGATGATTAGAGACTTTGGGGGAAACCTCAGCTTTATGAATGTCCTGTCTGTTGGTTGGCCCAGAGAGGGCTGAGGGTCTTTCTCTGCGAGGAGGACCAGGCCTGAGGGAGGAGGACCAGGCCTGAGGGAGGAGG